>CM017777.1:17212242-17239564 GCA_008121275.1 Drosophila lowei
TGACTGTCGAGCTCTCACGTTAAAAACTATTTGTAATTTTTCACTGCAGAACTCACTGTTGATAGCTCACTGCTACAAGTGTGTTTAAAATTTCGCCCCACCCCTTCCGCAGACTTAAACAACGAAAAATCTGTGGCATACAATTTTGAAGATAGGAGAAAATTAAAAAACGCACAATCATAGAGAATGGCCATATCTACCAGATTGCCGAATCTTGCCGAATCCGAATAAGATCGGATTATCATTATAGCCAAAAGTAACAAATCAATTTGCAGTGGCTACGCAGCCCCGTCGACACGTTCTGACTGATTTTCTGTCTCTCTCGCACGCACTCTTTGTCGTTTAATGTAGACTTAATGACTATGTATCGGTATAAAATGTAGAGTTGTGGTCGCAGCAGCAACTCACAACGTTCCGGCCTCGTTTAAAATTGATTTTATCATCGTAGATGATGCCAAGATATTGAAATCGCTTTTCGTACGAATTTGCCATTTTACGAAAATAATAACTTAATTGATCGATATAGGTGTTTTATTGAACGCATTAGTCGATGCTTGTCGCACCCGATGTTAACAATAGAACATCATCGGGCATAGATGAGCAGCTGGATTTTGATTTTGATCGTGGCATTGCTTGGTGGTTGATAGTCACGGAAAATCAAAATACAGATTGTATAGGTACAATCGGTACACCGGCCGTTATATTGCGTCGCATTGAGACATTTCACTCCTTTGGGCTATGATTGCTGAATGTTCGGTTTTGTAGATAAGATCTGACGATACGAGGATTCGATGATCGAAATGATATTTTCGTATCATTTTGTAGAGAAGACCGTTGATCCAGACCGTATCGAAGGCCTTCTCGAAGTCAAGCGCACGTTGACAGGCCGCTTTTGGTCAAAATTATCAGTGATAAACTGATTGGCGCCGCCAGTGCGTGACTGGTTGAATAGTTGTCGCGGAAACCGAAATGAAAATCTTTTAGTATTTTATTTTTGGCAATAAAGCTCTTTGATGTGTTTAAGGAGCATTTTCTCGAACAGATTACTGACCGCCGACAATACGAGATGGGTCGGTAGGCGAGTAGTTTTCACGTTTGATATTCATCTTTGATATGGGTCTTATTTCACCAAATTTCCATATTGTCGGATAACAGCCAATGTTGAAACAATGATTGAAGATCTTAGCCAGAAACTCCAGTACATGCAGATTGCAGCGGCGCATTATTCTTCCATTTTAGCCAATTGAATAGCTGATGGGCGTTTGTGAAACCATATTGTTGATGCTGCTGCTGCTGATGCTGTTGAGCATCTGGCCAATTGCCATCAGTCGTATACGTATCCTTTAGTTCGATAATGGGTTCGTTGACGAATGCTTCGGAAAAGTAATCATTAATCGTATCGTTTACGTGCGCTGTATGCTTTCTTATGGTGGCTGTTGTCATTGATATCGTTTCGTTTTGTTGATGCACTCGTTAATTGTTTTGTATATCTTTGATTATATTGGAAATAAAATTTTTAATATTAATCCTTCGTTGTTCGTTGAGATAGAGACGCTATCGGAATAGGCCACGCCTGAGTAAACATTTGCATATGATTAGCTCAAGGCAATATTTGCCGAGCTTGAATGGCTTGCATTGCTTTGGTTCATTGTTCGGGAACGTCATCGGTTTTTCTTATTGGAATGGCATCCGAGTCGAGGGCCTTACAATTGCCATATTGAAGCATTCAATGTGCCGATCAATGATCGTCGCATCGATATTTTTGTGTTTTCAATTGTGCACAGATTCTTCCAGAATGATTGCATTCCATTTGATGGATTTAGATTCGATTTTATTGAATAGTTTATATTCAATTGATTCGAATATTTGTAGGCGATGGCCACCCAAATTGAATTGAATCTCAATACCGAGATGATCTGATGGATGATCGAGATGATCATCGTGAGTGGCACAGCCCTGGCCAGAAACCTATGTGGGGAGTTTGTGTTTGTGCTTGTGTTTGCTATATTCGCATCAGGATGACGGGAAGATCCGTTTATTAAATGAAAATGTCAATCGATGTGTCAATTTATTTATTTATTTATTTAATTAACAATTATCTGCTAATAATGGTACTTTGCGTTGCAGACTGCAGTTTTGCCAGTTTGTGTATGGGGCGTTTAATTACGCCCGTGGGTGTTCGCACCTCGACGCGCTCTCCTTCCATCTTCTTCCTTGATTGCGGCCACCACTCGTCCTGTGGTCACTTCTGTGGCGGTGTGTTGTCCTCGTGGACGAGCACCAGACAGCCAATGTCCAAGTCTGGCCGATTGGTGGCCCACTGGTGACGCTTCTGCAGGCTGACCAGGTAGTCCTTGGACCAGCCCTGCCAAAACTGCAACTTGAGCGCTGACAGCATTCGCCACCGCTTCAAATATGCGAAGCTTCCCCTGCTGCATCTATCGTCTTGATCAGATTCGGGCGGCAGCGAAAAGAAGCGGCTGCCCGATCAGCAGGTGCCCTGGCGTTAGCGCTTCTCCATCGCTGGGATCGTTGCCTGGGGACGCGATTGGCCGGGAGTTGAGAAGAGCCTCTACATCTACCAGGTGGGTGCACAGCTCGTCCGCGGTGAGCTTGGCGTTGCCCACTCCGCGTACCAACCTCTGCTAGGCGGATTTGACGGCTGCCTCCCACAATCCGCCGAAGTGCGGTGCTCTCGGTGGTATGAAATACCACTCGACGCCTTGGCGCGCTGCGTACGCCTTGAGCCGGACCTGGTCCCTCTGGTACGCTTGATGAAGCTCGTTCAGCACCTTGCTCGCGGCGTTGTCGCTGTACATCTTCTCTGGAAGGCCTCTTCTCCCGATGAACCTTTTAAGACAGATAAAAAATCTATCAGTGGACAAATCTGCAACAAGCTCCAGGTGAACAGCTTTTGACACAAAACAGACGAAGACGGCTACATATGTCTTAATAGGGGCCTGCCGCGAATCTTGAGAGACACGTAGAATGGGCCGCAGCAATCTACCCCAAAAATCAAAAGGCGCGAGCTCTTCGCAGGTTTCCCCATGATCTGTCCCTGTAGGACTGGCTTGTATCGGAAACAGTGCACACAATTTCTTAGGATTTTTGTGCATGCTCCTCGAGCATTAATTAGCTAGATCTGCTGCCTTAGTAAAGAAACCATAACTTTGGTGCCTGCTTGATAGTGAGTCCGATGCAAATTGCGAAGATAAAGCGTCACGAACTGCGACTTTTGCGACAGCAGCAGAGGAAATTTGGCGTCGTACGGTATTTCTACGTTAAACAACCTGCCTCCCACTCGAATCAGTCGAAGCGTTACTCCGTCGAGTATCGTATGTATGAACGTGTTGAGTCGCTGGAGATGCGGTGACAGGATTTCCGACCTCGCTCCCAACTCGCTTTTGGAATGAGAAATGAGACCTTCAGTTCTTTAGTACGCTTGACTTACGCTTGAAGGAACCGGTTTACATATGCCATAATCCGAAGCAATTTCTCAAAAGACGAGACATCTTTCAATCAAATGACACTTTGTCACTGAATGTGTTGCCAACCACTTCTTGTTCTCCGACCGTTCCATTCCTGGGGACAACTCAACCTGATGTAGACATGGCCACTCCTCAGAATTCCTGAGCAGAAATTGTGGACCATCAGTCCACATTGAGCACGTTACACCATCTACGTCTGTTCCACGTGACACTAAATCGGCTGGGTTTTGCTCAGTAGGAACGTGCCGCCAAATCACACCACTTGAAGATTCCTGGATTTCAGCAACCCAGGCCACAAACGTTGCTAGCGTGGCTGGATCCCTTTCCAGCCAGTACAAGGTGACTTGGGAGTCCGACCAAAAGTTTACACTTTCGATCATGAATTTTTCCAGGAGCGGTTTTACTTGAGCCCATAAAGTGGATAACAGGAGTGCTGCGCACAATTCGAGTCTTGGAATCGATTTCGTTTTGAGAGGAGCTACTCGAGACTTTGCGGTAGAAGCTTAGACACGACATTTTTACCATCAACTAGTACGGATGTAAATGCAGCATCCGACGCTTCACCTGATCGTCGTGAATCCGTGAACTGAACTTTTATGCGTGGCAAGACCAATGTAGCGAGGTATGGTTATCTTGTCTAATTCAAACAAATTTTGCTTGAAGTGGTTCAAACTCGTGTGCAAAACTCATGGGAACCGACTCGTCCCAATTCGCCACAATTGCTTCAGCAATATTTTTGCCCTAGTTATTAAGGGACATAATAACCCTAATGGGTCGAACAATCGGGACGTAGCTGACAAGATGTTTCGCTTTGTAGGGGTCAATGAATCAAATGAGTCATCTAAATGATAATGGAACAAATCATTTTGCGGATTCCATCTAATTCCGAGCGTTTTAACAGACGAAGAAGGATCAAACTGAAGCGATTTCTCCTGGCCACTATCGGACAGCAGCTGGGGATGATTTGACGCCCACTTGGCCAACTTGAAACCCCGGTTTCTAAGACCTCCACACACTTCCTGCCGAATACGTTCTAAATCTTCCAAACTGTTTGCTCCTGTAAGCATATCATCAACGTAAAAGTCACTTTTTATGACTTGTGATGCAATGGGATGGGACTCAGCATAAACGTCTGCCAATTCGACGAGACAGCGGATGGCCAGAAATGGAGCTGAGGCTGTCCCATAAGTAACCGTATTCAGGCGATACGTTTGAACATCTACATTTGCCTTATCCCTCAACAGAATCGATTGGAAATTTCGGTCTTCTTCGGCGACCTGAACTTGCCTATACATTTCGGAGATGTCAGCTGTGAGCGCAAAACGATTTAATCGAAATCGGGCAAGAGTTGCGTAAAGCTCCTCTGAATAGTTGCACCCACCATCAAAGTCTCATTTAATGAGATTGAAGTCGATTTTTTGCTCGATGCATCGAAAACGACGCGTAGCTTGGTGGCTTTACTATCAGGTCTCAGGACACATTGATGTGGAATGTAGTAATGGCGTCCTGGAGGAGTGCCTGGAAGCAATGACATGTGGCCAAGGATGAGATACTCTTCATAAACTCCATATGCAGATCATGCAAATACTGATCTTGTGCAAGTCTGCGTTCTAGGGATAGAAAGCGGCGTTTTGCCGTCTCGAACGAGAAATCCAAAACGATGGGATTTATTTTAAATGGCAGCCTCACTTCAAAACGACCCGACTCAAGCCTGCGTAAAGTCTGCTTGAAGTTTTGTTCACAAGCCAATTGTTCAGCTGTATGTACAGCCTTCGAATTCTCTGGGACACGTTCCAATTCCCAAAAGGGCTCCACTAGAGAGTCGAGAGAACAATGATCGCTACCAACAGCTATATTGCATACAGCATCCTGCGCTGATGTTTATATTTTCCAGATACAATCCATCCCAACAATGTTTTTGGATTGATGGATGTTCGGATCTTGCCTTTAACTGGCCTACACACATTAACTCAAAAAAGGTTTCTGCCCTATCAATAAGTCAACCTTAGCAGGCTTGTAAAAATGCGGATCTGCCACTACACAGGTTTGCTGTATCTTCCATTGGGCGAAATTAACAATATGATCAGGTTGGTATGTAAAATCGACCTTAATATACCCAAAAATCAGAAATCAAAGTTGTGACGTTGATACAAGATTGGACAAAGTATGAATCTTGTGCTTTTATAACGGACGAATTTTTCCAACAGTTGTGATATTAAGAACGATTCACGGCGCAGTCGTAAGCGCTGGGCTGAATCTCGGATATAAAATTAATTTGGGGCAAGAATCTAGAAGTGCCCGTGCATACTGGAATTGTCGGGGCGATGTTGCACCTTTACAACAGCGGTAGCAAGAATAACTGGTCAGTACTAGCAACGTGACTAAGAATAGGCTGTTTAAAGGCTCGGGCGATGACGAAGATGTTCTACGGGCACAGAACTAGGCCCATTTTGCTGTGGCTCTACCCCGTATCGGTGAAGCAAAGTGTTATGGGGCTTAACCACCTCGACATTTTGCAGTCTTGCACCTCGTCATTTGTATGACCTGGCTTCAAACAATTTATGTACAGTCAGGTGCTTGGTGATATCGAACCGTTGAAGAACAGGAAGGAGGCACTAAACGATTGACAATTGCTTATGGTATGATTCCCCGCGTTGACAATAGCTACATTTCAAATCAGCTCGCCTATCCGTCTTTGCACATGAAAATGATGATTTGAGTGGGTCGCTTTACTTGTCTCTTGTTTAGTTTTCCCTTATTCCGTGTTGACTCTTCGGCAGCTGATGCTGATAGCGCCGATTCAACTTTGCGCACTCAGTTGAACGGTAGTTTATCTAATGTGAGATTGGTGGGGATCTGCTTTGAACGGCGCTATTTATGTCTTTTCTCTCTTCCTAACGACTGCAGAGGGAATAGATGGCTGACACCATTAATCAATGAGGGACCTAAGGCATGAAGCAGAAGGTTTTGTTGTTGTGGGAATGTCAAACAACTGCGAAACAGTATCAGAAAAAGATCAAATATTTTTGTCGTAAACATCCTTCAAACTATCAAGACCCTTCTCATAATTGTCTGCAGAGATTTGGAACGCCTTCACTGTTAACAATGCATCGTCAACGAGACCCGACAGTAAGTGGTTAAATTTTTCCACATTTGTTAATACATACTGGGTCGTTATGAATCAAACTCTCGAAAATTCTTATAAAGTTTTAAATTCAGCAAGTTTTCCCCTAAACTTGGGAGATTCATTTTAGGCAAATGTTATGAAAGATGCTGGTTACTCCTATCCCTCCTATGTATTCGCTGAGTTTCGGGTTCTTTAAGTGCAGACATGAACAGAGCCTTTGTGGAAACACACATATCCTCGACCGATGCTCGTAGATCGTTGTTGGGACTTAAACAATCCACGTCTGCCTGTATGTCCATCAACTTTTCACAATAATTTTCGATCAGCTTTCTGCATTTAATTTGAAGAGAGTCGAACGAATAGTTTCTCCATCACCCTTAGATCGCCCATCGCAATATCGTGTCTTTCATTGCCCACTAACTTTTGCAGGGCTTTTGGACCCCCTCCTGCTTTCAGACCTCCTTCCCTGGTAACAATTTCCCTTTCCTTTTCACTCATTCTGGCGCTTTCTCTTAATTCAAGAGGGTCGAAAAGTAATGCACTGGGTTTTGAACAATGGTTAACCGAAATACTGCAGGGTATGCAAAAACTATGCCGTCTGGCGTTCAACGTAATTGATTTACAAAAGAGCAAAACAAGCGAAATTTCCCAAAAATCTGTATCGGCTTCCAATAGATAAATGGTCAACGGCGTCAGCGGAAAAGTTATCACTTATAGTAATGTACACATCAAAATATTTTCCAAAAACTAAGTATTATCGGCATGAAAGGGTTAACGCAGCCGAAAAACACAAATTATGCTGCCAATGCACTTCAAACGCCGCCAAATTATGCACAACGATGGCGATACCGACGAAAAGGCCTTTTAAATAAGCGGTACTGGAAAGAGAATTGAAAACAGCGGCAATGACCGGTGCGTCTGATAAGCGAGTACCGTAAACCCTCATCCATTTGCACTTTCTTAATTTCACAAATTTTCCACATATAATGGTATTTTTTAGTTTCTGGCTGTTCAGTTTGGTCTATTTTATTGCTATATGTTTTATTTAATTGGTATTCCAATTTAACAAAGGTGCCAAAGAATTGAGACCAGTGGCCAAATAAGAAACACAGCGCACAAAATGGCGGCTTGGTTCTAGCACTCAGTTTTTCACTAAATACCTGTGAATTCGGCATAGATTTTCTGAAAACTTTTTCCTTTTTTTTTTAAAGATACTCGTAAATCCAATTTTCGGGTATAACCAGCTAGATTCTATTGGCAACAGAACAAAACCAATGTGGTGCCGAGACAACGAAGGCACTGTAGGTCACTGTTCCGACCCCATAAAGTATGCCGATGTCCCTTATCGGCGCCAATAAAAATTCGGAAGAATTTTTCCATGTAAACTTTATGTCCCCCCGTCCGTCGGGCTCTAGCGTTATTTTTACTTTAAATTGTCAGGTAATCTCTGAACAAATAAAACAATAAGGTCGACTTCAAAGACATTTTGTTCGACTCGTCGCAGCCAGAGATAGCAATAACTCCCCGTATTTCAAAAGCTTCTTGCATGCTCAGAGAGCAGTACAAGAGCCCACAGCGTGGAGAACAAAATCTGCTCACAACATCGCACACGCCAAGCTACGGGAAATTAAGTTCGTCTGCTGCAACAATGATCGTTATTAGGAAATAAGTTTATCTTCGGACGCTGACAGAATAGAAGATTTGTTGCATTTTGTAACTTATATAGTCGTTTCATTAAAAATTTTGCCGATTTTTCTCGTCACATAACAAGATTATGTAAAACATGTAAAATTCGAATGGACAACTGATTGCCAGCAAGCCTTTGAACACCTTAAAAAACATCATTAATGATCCAACTTAACTATAATACCCGCTTTCAGCAATTTGGTTTTGTATAATCACAGATGCTATCGGAGGCATGTGGAGCAGTTTTAACTCAAAATGGTCTTCAATTTCCTGTAGCATTTGCCCCTCGCAGTTTCACGAAAATCTGAAAGAGTCAACCACAGAACAAGAACTATCAGCAATTCATTGGGCAATTAATCACTTCAAAAACTATGTATATGGTAGACATTTCACAGTCAAAACAAACCACAGACCGTTAACTTACCTATTTTCAAATGGTTAATCCTACATAAAAATTAACCAGAATGAGGCTTGATTTAGAAGAAGGAGTTTATAGTAAAGTATCTTAAGGAAAAGGATAATCATTAAAGATAAATTTATCAAGTCCTGAAAGTCACTACCAGGCACCAAAGTAGACAGAAACCTGCGCGGGAGATAATAAAGTATTGCCTATGCAACCTTAAAAAATTTCAAAAGCCCAACGTATTCCATCAAAATGACGATGTACGTAAAAGTAGTGACTCAATGTACAAAATATGCTATGTTTCTTTAAACATGGAAAACAAATTACTGCGAAATATCATGTTAGCGATTTACTAACGGAATTCTTGACTTAGGTCCCGTTCTTCCAAAGGCTTGAAACGCAAGCCGGTGTAAATGAAATCTTCCAACTCAAAATGGCACCGTGGGAAAATATTTTGAACACGTTTCATTATATTTTTCAAAGAAATTGGAACAAAACATTAAAATCATTAAGTCACGCTAAAACCCGGTGAACCTAATAAGAACTTGAAAAGAAGCAATACTGTCTACATTCCAATGGATAAATGTATTCATGAGGGCATACTGGCATTTGAAAACCTTAGTCAATGTCAAAAGATATTATTTCTGGAAAGGGATGTCTAAAGATATTACTGCCATTGTCAAATTTCCAAAATGTCAAAAAGCGAAAATAACAAAGCATACTAAAGCTCCTCTTATACTTCTAGAAACACCAACAAATTCTTTCGACAGATTTAGTGGAAACTATTGGTCCCATACCTTCATCTGAAGAATGGGAACGAGTCATATAGTCCCTAATATGTGATTTAACCAAATACACCTAATTCATTTTTTACAAAAGTAGATTGGTTCCTGAAAAACCGTGTAAGAAAAAAACGTGTAAAAAGACATTTCGTATACGCAAAATAACGAAAGGAAACAAATATTTACATATTCTCTTAATGCTCTTTCTTGTTTTTTCGTTTTTCTAGTTTTCTTTGAGCTGTGTGTGATTTTATATATTTTGAACCCTTAATGAACATGAAATAAACTATTCAGCCATCGAAAACCGTTAAATGGAAAAAATGGGCAAAAAAGTTTTCCGTTTCAAACCGTGTTATTTCAAAATCGTGTAAAAAGACCGTGTAAAAACCCTTAGGTTGGTTGGTTACCGTCCCAATGGCAAATAAAATTGCAAATACTGTAAAAAAAACTGAATATTTTGATTTTAAAATAAAATATCTACCAGGCAAAGAAAATCATGTAGCTGATGCCTTATCAAGGGGTAAAGATTATGAAAATCTCATAGGAGAGAAACTCTAATAGCTGGTACAGCAAACAGCACTTTAAGGGAAGATAATCAAAACCACATTGTGTTATCACCGAAAGACCCATTAACTATTACAATCGCCGTTCGGTTAATAAAGGCAATGAGGATAAGGTAGAAACAAATCCTTTCCACAAACTGATCATTAAGATCACATATAAAGAAATGATAACACATAGCGAAGGGCAATAAAGGAATATTTATGAATAGGAAAAAGTTCTTTTAAAACCAAAATGAAATAGATTAGATCCTCCTATTCCAAAAAAGTCCTTTGAAATAGAAATAGCCATAATATAGTTAACAAAGGAAACGATAAAATAAAATTACAGAAATTACATAAGGATAGGTTAGACGATTAATTCAAGTTTCATGAAAAGGTCTGATCAATACTATTAATAAAACATGCTATTAACGAAAATATTACACTAGAACGAGGGGAACGTTTGTGAGGGTTTAGCAGCGACCGCAACTCTACATTTATACCGGTGATACTTAGTCAGTATGATTGCATTAAACGACAAAGGAGTGCGTGCGAGAGGAATGAAAATCAGTCAGAACGATATCGACGGGCGCTGCGTAGCCACTGCAAATTGATTTGTTACTTTTGGCTGTAATGATAAATCGATCTTATTCGGATTCGGCAAGACTCGGCAATCTGGTAGATGGCCATTCTCTATGATTGTGCGAATTTTCTCCTATCTTCAAAGGTGTAGTTGCCACAGATTTCGTTGTTTATGGCTGCGGAAGGGTAGGCCGAAATTTTTGAAACACACTTGAGCAGTGAGCTATCAACAGTGAGTTCTGCAGTGAAAAATTACAAATAGTTTTGTAACAGTGAGAGCTCGACAGTCAGGTCTAATAGTCTCTGAGATCTGTGGATGCCACAGATTTTCGTACTTTGCGGGGGCGGAAGGGGTGGGGCGAAATTTTGAAAACAAACTCGTCAAGGTCCGATATTATAGGAATCTGGATAAAAAATTTGGTTGCTCTAGCTCTTATAGTCTCTGAGATCTAGGCGCTAATGTTTTGCGCTATGCAAAGCCGGCTATGATACGTGTGTGTTAGAGAGAGACAGGGCAAGAAAAAAAATGAAATTGTTTTCTTCATTCTGGCTATAATAATGATACGATCCAATTCAGATTCTGCAGTCTAGAAGATAAATTCATTCTCTACGATTCTGCGTTTTTCGTTTTCTTGTATCTTTAAAATTGTGGATGCCACAGATTTTTCGTTCTTTGTTGGGGCGGAAGTGGGCGGGGCGATGTTTTGAAATACACCTTAACGGTGGCATATCACGAAGTCTGGATACAAAATATCGGTACTCTACTTGCTTGCAGTCTTACAGGCACTGGGCGCTGGCAGGACGGACGGACGGACGGACAGACATGGCTCAATCGGCTCGTAATTGATGCTGATCAAGAATATATATACTTTATGGGGTCGGAAACGGTTCCTTCTGCTGGACGTTACACACATCCGCACCACAAATCTAATAACCCCAATACTCATTTTGGTATCGGGTATAAAAATAGTGAAAAAAATAATCCATAGCTGTGTCAAACTTTTAATTATCAAATGCGAAAGACAAGTTCTATATAAAATTTAAAAAGTATATTACAGCCCTCAGTCACTGAATACACTAAACTTTCAAATAAGCCGACTTGAAATAAATTGTATTCGTATTTCTGTGCTGTTTGATAATTGATGCCTTTTTTTTCGAACAAATTATGACAGACGATAGTGTATGGGTCAAGCAGTAGTTTCTCTCGTTTTATACAATCTGTCATATGGGTGTGATTTTTTCAATTTTCCAATTAAACGCAAACACCAATGTTGATTGAAGATCTTTGTCAGCCACTTATCTTGCAGACCGATGGCGGCGCGTGGGAACGTGTCCCTGAGATTTTTGTTGTTTTCCAGCTTAGCCAATTGAATAGCTGTCGGGCGTTCATATGTCCGTACCCACAAGCGAAAATTAAAACGGAGCGGACGCTCCGATAAATAAAATCAAACATATTTTTAACAACCGACTGTATCCATCAATGCATCGAGCTCTACCCACATCTACAAGCTTGCACCTCCTGTTGCATTGCAAAATTTCGTTTTGTTTATGTATTCGCACAAACGCAATGATCTTACAAATTGCCAGCAATGTGGAGTTTACCAAAACTTACTGTACGATACGAATATTTCTTGGTGACTTTCATTCTAAAATTTGAAACCCTTTGACCAACCCTTTCTCGTCATATATTCCTGTCCAGTTTATAAGTTTTCGTTGGGTTAATGGCCATATCTGATTTTCAACAACGGCACGCTTTCACAATACATTTTCAATTTGATTGAATTCTAGGAAATCACACACCTGACGTATTTAATTACGGTTCAAAAGCAGCAAGATCTTCGTTTGGTCCGGCAACTGAGTCAAAGGCATGTAATGTAAATATACTATCCGGGTAATGGAAACCTTCAATGTCGATCAATGGTTGGCCTCATATTTATTCATCACTGATTGGTCAGTTCCTTGGACTTTCAAATTTCATTTGAGCGTTTTATAGCAGCAGTTAAATAATGCCATTCAGCACACGAACTGAATTTTGACCTTGTAGCCACCCAAGAAGAATTTCTGCAACGCAATCATCAAAGCAAACAAAAACTCGACTATCTTTCCCGGGTAGGCCAACAGATTGTCCAACAGATTCCTGAAAAGTTAATATCGATTTAATGGGCCTTTCGGATCTGACGTTTCGACATCCCACGCAATCTAATAGAATGGCGAATCACATTTCGGATATAAATCATCCGATGTAATACTAGCCTGTTCTACCAAGTCTCCTTCAATGGTTCGGAGTTCGTAAAGATTAGATTGGCTATCGGCTCATAACAATATTCAACTGGGTGCGTGTTTTGGACTATGTAAACTTATGTGAGTGCATGGTGTTTCGCGTTTAGCTTACCGATAATGTCAGCATGGCGAAGACATTAATGTGCTCTGCTGATGTTCAGAATCTATATACTGGTTCGAGCAGCCTTTTACTCCAAAGCCAATACATAATTGGCTGTTGTTGGTTGTTATTTGAAGCAAAGAAGATGATGTTCTTATATTTATTTTTCAGTATCAATTGTTCTGGAAAAGCCGGAATTCAATGGTTAAATGTTGTCAAGTCTTACAGATCCACCACCTTCAAAATTTTCTTTGGCTTTGGTGTCCTAAAGGCTTGTTTGTCTCATCAAGGTGTAAAGATCTGGCAACGCCAACGGCATTCTACACATAGACAAAGCATCAACCAGGCTTGTGTTGGAGGAATCCATAGTTCGACTCGTTTGTTCCAATAGAAACAGTCATGTCACGTTTCGTGCCATTACCTTTAATGGCATTTGGTGCCGCAGTGATTTGGAAAACTAAGTGCGTTTGCATCCCATTTGTGTACATGTGCTCGCTATATTCTCCCATCGGCATCACGTGAAACTTTACCGACAATAGCAACTAGAAAATGGAAGAATTCGGACCAAAAATCTACCAAAATCTCATCGGGGATGCAACTAAATGGTAATGGAAATCGTAGGTTTCACCTACTGTCTGAAAATTTTGCTATTATCAAGGTGCGCGGATTCAGTACCCGACTGATTGTTATATTAAATTTGGTAATTCCATTGTTCTTGTTGTTGTTGTTAGCTGGTGATTCAAGACAGCAAAAGATAGAACGCTCTGGTTCATCGTTGCAGACCAATTTTAATTTTGATTTTTTTCATTGCTGTTAAATGGCGTCCTGCTGATTCGCATCATTCCTAATTAGGGATCAAAAAACTAGCAACTTTTTGCGTTGGCTGATTAGGCATGTTCTTATTTACCACGTTCGATTTCGTACTGCATCTGAACGTTCAATGCCGCTTTTACGGCGTATTCATAAATGTTATTCGCGTTCCGCAGGTCTGGCTAAACAATTCAACGTTTTGGTTTGTACAAAATAACAAAGCCTGCTGGTGTCGCGCATTTGAAATCGATAGCCCATAAATTGCTCCGAAGTCGCGTCTCTACAGAATAATCTTCACCGTGAGATGTTATATTTGTTTGGCTTTACATGGTCTGTTAATCGAAGTTGGAGTGCCCCAAGGTTTAATAGTTTCCTACGTGTTACGACATTTATTATTCTTAAAAAAAACGACCAGCCAGTGTTTGTTTTAAACAATGCTGCGACTGCAACGCCGAACAAGTGTAGTGAGCCACAAATGTATATATGTAACCTCTGTTATATATATAAGACCAATACAAAGCTAAGCGTTTATAAACGCGATTGCCATAAACAACTATTGTTAATGTTACACATTCAGCACCCAAGATTCAACATGATCTGCCTCTTGTTTACAAATCAAATAAACAGAAAAACTGCAGATCAAAAATTTCCCCAAAACACAGGCAGAACCCAAACGCACTCATGATTATCATCAATGTGCCCTTCAACCACTAATGCTGATCTACATTTCCATAGACCTGGCATTGCCCATCGCACTAATACTAATGCGGCGGTACCCTCTTCGTAAGATGCATGGGAGACCATCTCGACTCCGATAAACATAATCAATGATTGTACCCAAACGGTTAAAGGATTCCGCCGATTCCAATAAACACTCTTTAATAAGAACTCAAACCACAAAACAGCCGTACTCCCAGCATTATTTTCGTCGAATAAAAGCTACATTGGGCAGAAATCATCAAATGTGTCTGGACGTGTCGTCGGGCGCTGCATAGCCACTGCAAATTGATTTGTTCCTTTTTGGCCTAAAAATGATTCGATCTTAAACCTCCGATTCCAGTAATCTACAGACGCCAAACTCGCGACGCCCTCGTCACCCTCGAACGCCAAACCTCCGCAGCGTATCATCCCCTCGGTGCCTTAAACCTCGGCAATCTCCTCAGGCGCACTGCAGAGCACGCGTATCAATTCTGCGGGCGCAGCGGCCTCCGCAACAAAGGCGCAAACCCCGCAGCGTGTCCCCTCGGGCGCACTTAAACCTCCGCAGCAAATCTTCTCCATAGGGCGCACTGAAACCTACACCAGCGTAGCCATTCCTCAGGAATACGCCAGCCTCACCAACCGATCTCCTCGGGCGCACTGGAAACCCCGCAACGTATCTTTCTCCTCGGGTACCGAAACCCCCGCAGCGTATCGATGCACTCAGGGCGCATAAGCCTCCGCAACCGAAATCTTCCGGAGCAAAGCCCTCCGCGGCAAATCCTCGGGCGCGCAAACCCCATGACATTATCCCCAAACATGTCAGGCGCTGCGGCCTCCGCGCAAATTCTCCTCGGAGCGCACTTAAGCCTCCGCAGCAAATCGTCTCCTCGGAGCGCACTTAAACCTCCGCAACGTATCGTATCTTCTCCTCGGAGCGCACTGAAACCCCGGGCAAAGTATCGTCTCCTCGGAGCGCACTTAAACCCTACATATTTGTGGGGTTAATTAATGTTTTAATGTTTTTTAAATATTAAATATTAATTAAAAATTAATTTGTTTTATTTATTTATTTATTTAATTTTTTCCCCCAAAACACACCGGGGCGAATGTTGGCTCCACAAATATCTTAATTCTAGTGAAATCATTTAGATTCCTAAGTCTTAGGTGTGTGAGATTCTTATTTTTTATGTCTAATGTAAAGGTAATGTTTTTGTTTTTAATTAAATTTGTTAATAGTTTGGTGTTAATGTTGTAGACCGATATTTTTGGGATGTAAGGAGTTTTTACTCTGTTTTCTTATCACCTGCTGCTGCTGCTTTTCGATGATTGATGATGCTGCTGCTGCTGCTGATGCTGCTGCTGCTGCTGATGATGATGATGATGCTGCTGCCGCCGAAGTCGATAGCGTTATCAAATGACGCTGCGGCGGAGCCTGTGAGCGTTTCTTTTGTTCAAAGAATGATTCTGGGCAGACTGCTGCGGTGATTTCTGCCTCTTTTCCCGGAGTTTGGGATAGTCGCCAATCCAGACTCTTTGCATCGTTTGTAGTAGCCATTGATGTTGTTTATGACGTTGTTTAGCATTGCTACTAGTTTCTTTCCCTAGCTTGTCGTTTCTTCCCTCGAGGCTCTCTATTTCTATAGCCAGAGGTTGTTCAGATCCTCATAGCAACGAGGGTGTGGGTGGTTGAGAGGTGTTGCAGCGGCCGTCATCATCCTGCACGCTCTCCTGCTCCATCATGCCATCATCGTCGTCGCTCCATCGCCATCGGGCTCCGGGTTATGGACCCGTTGATCCATGTACATATCTTCTTCTTCTTTTTTTTTTTTTTTTTCCTTTTTTTTTTTTTTTTTTTTTTTTTTTTTTTTTTTTTTTTTTTTTTTTTTTTCCCTTTTTTTTGGGGGTTTGTTTTTTTTGTTTTTTTTTTAAAATTTTTGGTTTTTTTTTTTTTTTTTGGGGGTTTTATTTCCCCCCCTTTTTTGCCCCCCTTTTTTTTTTTAATTTTTAAAAAAAACAAACCCCGGGGGTTTTTTTTTTCCTTTTTGGGGAATTGGGTTTTTTTTTTTTTTTTTTTTTTTTCCCCCCGGGTTTTTTTTTTTTTTTAAACCAACCCTTTTTTACTTTTCCAAACCCTTTAAAATTTTTTTCCCCTTTTTAAAATTTTCCAAAACCCCCTTTTTTTTTAACCGGGGGGCCCCAAACCCCTTTCCCTTTTGTTTTAAAAGGGGGGGAAAAAATTTTTAATTTTTTTTTAAAAAATTTTTCCCAATTTTTTTTTTTTAAAAAAAACAAAATTTTCCTTTTTCCTTTTTTAACCCTTTTCCAATTTTCCCTTTTTTTCCCAATTTTTATTAAACCCAATTTTTTTTTTCCCAAAAAAACCCCTTTAACCTTTTTTAAAAAATTAAAAATTTTTTTTAAAAAAATTAAAAAAATTAAAAAATTAAACCCCAAAAAAAAAATTCCTTTTCCACCAAAATTTTTAAAAGGGAAAATCCCCCGGGGCCCGGGGGGGAAAAAAAAACCCCCAAAGCCAAAAAAACCCCCACCAAAAAAAAAAAAAAAATTTTTTTCCCCAATTGGGGGAAAAAAACCCCCCCGGGTTTTATAAGGGAGTCGAAATTTTTCCCCCGGGAAGGGGGAAAGGGCCAAAAATTTTTTTTTTTTTTTTAAAATTTTAAAAAATTTTTTTTTTTTTTTATTTTAAATTTTAAAAAAAAATTTTTTTTTAATTTTTTTAAATTTTAATTTTTAAAAATTTTGGAAAATTTTAAATTTTTTTTTTTAAAATTTAAAAATAAAATCCCCTTTTTTTTAAAAAATAAAAAAAAAATTTTTTAAAAAAAATTTTTGGGAAAAAACCAAAAAAAAAAATTTTTTTTTTTAAAACCTTTTCCCCAAAGGGGGAATTTTTTTAAAAAAACCCGAAAAAAAGGGGTTTTTTAAAAAGGGGGGTTTTTGGTTTTTTTTAAATTTTTTTTTTTTTTGGTTTTTTTTAATTTTTTTGGGGGTTTTTTTTAATTGGGGAAAAAAGGGGGTTTTTTTTTAAAAAACCCGGGAAAAAAGGAAGGGAAAATTTTTGGAAAATTTGGTTTTTAAAATTTAAAATTTTTAAATGATGGTGGGGGGGGGGAAAAAAAATGGGAAATGGGGGTGAGGGGTTGGGGGGGGTTTTTTTTTTTAATTTTTAAAATTTTTTTTTTAAAAAAATTAATTGTTTTATTTAATTTTTAAATTTAATGTTTAAAATTAAAATTTTTTTTTTTTTTTAAATTTATTTTAAATTTTTCCTTTATTTTTTTCCCTTTCTTAAAAGAAAATTGGGGTTTTTTTGGAAAAATTGGGGTTTTTTAAGAAAAATTTTCCCCTTTTAAAATATTTTCCAAACAACCAATTTGGGGGTTGGGGTTTTGGCCCCCCCTTTTTGGTTTTTTAAAAATAAAAAAAATTTTGTTTCCCCTTTTTTTTTTTAAAAAAAATTTAAAATTTTTCCCCCCCCGGGAAAAAAATTTTTTATCCCCTTTTTAAAAAAAAAAATTTTTTAAGGTTGGAAATTTTTTTCCCCTTTTTAATTTTAAAAAAAAACCAAAAATTTTTTTTTTTTTTTTAAACCAATTTTAATTTGGGTTTTTTTTTTTTTTGGTTTGGAATTTTTTTGGGGAAAAAAATTTTTTTTCCCCCTTTTTTCCCTTTTGTTTTTTTTTTTTTTAAAAAAAATTAAGCCCAGTTCCAAATTTTTTCCAAATTTTGAATTTTTTTCCAAATTTTAATTTTTGGAATTCCGGTTTGGGGATTTTTTTAAAATTTTTTAAATTTTTTAAAATTTCCCCCCCCGGGGCCATAAAAAAAGGGCCCCTTTTAAAAGGAAAATTTTAAAAAATCATAAAAAATTAAATTGGGGTTTGGGGGGGGAAATTTTAAAAAAAAAAAAATTTCAAACCGGGCAAAGGGGGGCCCCGGGGCCCCCCTCCCAAACCTTTTTTGGAAATTGAAGGGTTTTAAAAAAATTTTTCCGGTTAAAAAACCCCAATTTCCCCCTTGGTTTTTTTTTTTTTTTTAAAGGGGTTCCCGGGTTCCGGGTTTTAAAAAAATTTTTTTTGGGGTTTTTTTTCCAATTTAAATTTAAGGGGTTTGGGAAAGGGGAAAAAGGAAAGGGTTTGGGGTTTTAAAATTTTGTTTTAATTTTTTTTTGGGGGAAATTTTTAAAATTTTTAAAATGGTTTGGGTTAAAAGGTTTTTTTTTTTTTGGGTTGGTTATTTTCCAATTTTTTTGGGAAAAAAAAAAAAAATTTTTTAAAATTTTTTGGAAAAAAATTTTGGGGAAAAAAATTTTTTAATTAATTTCCTTTTAAAGGGGAAAATTTTAAATTTTTCCAAATTTTTGGGTTTTTTTTTGGTTGGATTTAAAGGTTGGTTTTTCCAAATTTTTTAAAAAATTTTTTTCTTTGGCCGGTTTTTTTTTTTTAAAATTTTTTGGGGAAAATTTTTAAATTTTTTCCAACCCCAAACCGGAAATTTATTAAAGTTTTTTCCCGGGGGTTCTTTTTTTGGGGGTTTTGGGGAAAAAATTTTTCCTTTTTGTTTTTTTTCCCTTTTAAATTTAATTGGGTTTTTAAATTTTTAAGGGGGAAAAATTTGCTTTAAAAAGGGTTAAAGGGGGGGGTTTTGGGTTTTTAAAACAAAACCCTTAAATTTCCCAAAGGGGGAAGAATGGGGGAAAAACCCCAAAGGTTTTTTTTTTTTGGGGTTACGGGTTTTAATTTTAAATTTTTTTTGGGTTTTTTTTTGGCCCGAAAGGGTTTTTTTTTAAAAAGGGGGTTTTCCAACCGGCGGGTTTTTTAAAAGGCCATCCCGGGGCCTTTTTTTTTTTAAATTTTTTTTCCAATTGGGCCCCCTTTTGGGGGGAATTTGATTTTTTCCCTTTGGTTTGGTTTGGGAAGGGGTTTTTAAAAACCCCCCGATTGGGGGGTTTTCCAAAATTTTTTTAAATTTTTTGGGATTTTTTTTTTTTTGGGGTTAAATTAAATTGGGTTTTGGAAAAAAAATTTCCCTTGTTTAAATTTTTTTAAAAAACCCAAGGGAAATTTGGGTTTTTAATTTCCCCCTTTAAAATTTTTTTGGCCCCCTTTTTAAAAAAAAGGGCCCCCTTGCCCAAGGGTTTTGGGAAAATTAAAATTTTTTTCCTTTTTTTTTTTTTTTTTAAAACCCCTTTTTGAATTTTTTTTTTTTGGGGCCCCAACCCCCCCCTTTTTTCAAAGTTTTTTTAATTTGGTTTTTTTTTGGGGTTTTTGGGAAAATTTTTGGCAAATTTTCCTTTTGGTTGCCTTTGCTAAAAATTTTTCCTTTTTCCATTTGGAATTTTAACCTTTTTTTTTAAAATTTAAAAATTTTTTTTTGGGGTTTTTTTTTTTTTTAAGCCAAAAAAAGGGGGGGGAAGTTTTTTTGGCCTGGAAAATTCACATTTGGTTTTTTGGGGGGGTTTTTTTTTTTTTTTTTTTTTTTTGGGGCCGTGAAATTTTTTAACCCTTAAGGTTGGTTTTTTGGGGGTTTTTTTTTTTTTTTTTTTAAAAGGGCCTTTTTTCCTTTAAAGGGGTTTTTTTTTTTTGGTTATTTTTTTTTGGGGGTTCCTTTGGGGCCCCCCCCTGGGGGGGCAAATTTTTTTCCTTTCCCAAAAAATTTTTTTTTTAAATTTTTTTTTGGGGGGAAAAAAAAACCAAAAGGAATCCAAAAGGGTATTTTTAATTTTTTTTTGGTTTTTTGGGGGGGAAAAAAAAAGGGGTTCCCTTTTTTTTGGGTTTTAAATTTTAAAAATTTTTTTTTTTAAAAAAATTTTTATTTTCAATTTTGTTTCCAAAAAAAGGGGCCCCAAAAAAAAATTGGGAAAAATTTTTTAAAAAAAAAAAACCCCCCGGGGGGAATTTTTTCAAAGAACCCCAAAAATTTTTTTTTAAAAAAAAAACCAATTTTGGGGAAAACCCCCGGGCCCCTTCCCTTTTTTTGTTTCCCCCTTTTTGGAAAATTTGGGGTTTTTTAAAAGGGCGGTTTTAAAAAAAGGTTCCCTTTTTAATTTCCCAAAATTTTTAAATTTTTTTTTTAAAAATTTGTTTAATTTTTTTTTGGGGTTTTTAATTAAAATTTGTTGGTTTTTAAAATTTTTTGTTGGGTTTTTTGGAAAAAAATAATTATTAAATTTTAGGGTTAATTCCAAATCTTTTTTTTTTGGGGGAATTAAATATTTTTCCAAACCCCATTTTTTTTTGGAATTTGTTTTGGGTTTTTTTTGGGTTCTTAAAAAAAAAGGGGGGAAAGAATTTGAAAAATTTTTTTTTTTTTTGGGCCAAAATTTTTTTATTTTTGGTTTGGTTAATTAATTTTTTTCCAATTTTTTGGGAATTTGGGGGAAAAAAATTTTAAATTTTTTTTAATGGAATGTTTTATTTGTTTTTTTTTGGGGGGGGTTTTTTTTTATTAAAAACCAATTTGGATTTGGGGAAAAAAGGATTTAATTTTTTGTTTGGGGGTTGGTTTTAAAATTTTTTTTAAAAAAAAATTTTTTTTTTTTTTTTGGGTTTTTGGGTTTTTTTAAAATTTTCCAAAGGAAAAAGTTTGGGGTTTTTTTAATTTCCAAAAAACCCTTTTTTTTTTAAAATTTTTCCCCCCCCCCTTTTTCCCCCGGGGGGAAAATTTTTTTTCCCCCCCCAAATTTAAAAATTTTTGGTTTTTGGGGTTTTTTTTCCCAAACCCTTTTTTTTAAAACCCCCCCGGGGGAAAACCGAAATTTGTTTTTTTGGAAATAGGGAAAAAAAACCCAAAAAAATTCCCAAAAAGGCCCCCCGGGGGGTTTTTTGAAAAGGGCCCCAATTTCAATGGGCCCCCTTTTAATTTTGGGATTTTTTTTTTTTTTTGCCTTTTTTTGTTCGGGTTTGTTGGTTTTGGGGGGTTTCCCCCTTTTTTTACTTTCCCCTTTTTTTTTTTTTTTTTTTTTTTAAATTTGGGGAAAAAAAAAATTTTTTTAAAAACCCGGTTTTTTTAAATTTTTTTTTTGTTTTTAAAAATTTAAAAAATTAGGGTTTTTTATAATTAAAAATTTGGGAACCAAAACCCCATTTAAAAATTTTTGGGTTTTTTTGGGTTTGTTTTTTTTTCCTTATTTTAAAAGGGGGAATTTTAAACCGGAAAATTTTTTTTTAAAGGGAAATTTTTTTTTGGCCAAAAAATTTTTTTTTTGGGGGTTTTGGAAACCTTTTAAAAAGGAAAAGGGGCCCCCCCCCAAAAAAAACCCCCTTTCCCCAAAAAAAAGGGGGGCTTTGGGAAAGGGGGGGAAAAAAAAAAAGGGTTTTTAAAAAAAGGGGGAAAAAATAAAAAAAATTATTTAAATTTGGGGGGGGGTTTTTTTAAAAAAAAATTTTAAAAAAAAGGGGGTTTTTTTTTTTTAAAAAATTTTTTTTTAAAATTTTTATTACAAAAAAAAAAAATTTTAATTTTTTTGGAAAAAATTTTTTAAAAGGGGGTTTTCCCCCAACAAGTTTGGTTTAAAATTTCCAAAATTTTTCCGGTTTTTGGGGGGTTTTTAAAAAATTTTTGGGGGGGGGTTTTTTTTTTAAACCCCCAAAAAAAATTTTTTTGGGGTTTTTGGGGTTTGGGTATTTTTTTTGGGGCCCTTACCTTGGGCCTTTTTGGGGAAGTTTAAAAAAATTTTTTAAAGGGTTCCTTTTCCGGGTTTTTCCCCCAAGGCCCCAAAAAAATTTTTTTTTAAAATTTAATTTTGGTTTTTAAAAGGGTTTTTTTGGGTAATTCTTTTTGGGGGCCCTTGGGTTTTAAACCAAAAAACCCAAACATTTTTTCCTTTGGCTTTCCTTTTAAAAAAGGGGTTTAAAGGGTTTTTAAAGAAAAAAATTTAAAAATTTTAAATTTTTTTTCCAAAGGTTTAAATTTTTCTTTCTTGAAATTAAATTTTGGGGGCCCTTATTAAAAAATTAAAAGGGGGGTTTTTTTCCCCTTTTTAAAAGAAATTTAGGTTAAAGAAGGGGTTTTAAAGGGCCCCGGACCCCCAAAAGGGAAAAAGGGGGGGGGCCCCTTAAATTTAATTTTTTTTTTGGGGGGTTTCGGGGGGCCGGGGTTTTTAAATTAAATTTTTTCCTTAAAAAAAAGGGCCCCCAAAACCCGGGGGGGGAAAAAAACCCGGGGAAAAAAACCCCTTCCCGGAAACCCGGGGGGTTTTCCCCCAAATTTAGGGAACCGGGGAAAAAAAAAAAATTTTTAAAAAAATTCGGGAAAAGGCCAAAAAATAAAAAAAAAAAAAAAAATTACGGGTTTTGGAAATTTAAAATTTTAAGGGGAAAAAAAATTTTTTAAAGAAAAATTTTCCAAAAAAAAGGCCGGGGTTTAAAAAAAGGGAAGAAAAAAAAACCCATTTTAAATTTTAAATTTTTTTTTTTAAAGAAGGGGTTCTTGGTAAACCCCTTTTAATTAAAAAAAAAACCAAATTAAAAAGGGGGGGTTTTTAAAAGGTTTTTTTAAAATGGGAAATTTCACCCGAAAAACCCCAAAAAATAAAATTTTTTTTAAAACCCCCAAAAATTTTTTGGGGAATTACCCCGGGGCCCAATTAAAATTGGCCAATTTGGGGAAAGGAAATTTGGTTTTGGGGGGGTTTTTTTGGAAAAAACCCCAAAACCCCAATTTTTTCCCCAAAAAAAGGTTCCAAAAAACCCCGGTTTTTAAAAAAATTTTTGGGGGGTTTAAAAACCCCAAAAAAGGGGGGAACAAGGGGGAAAACCAAAAAACCCTTTTTCCGGGAATTTTCCCAAGGCCAAAATTTTTTGGTTAGGAGGGAAAAGGGAAAGGGAAAAACCCCAAAATTGGAAAAAAAAAAAAAAAAGGAAATTAAAAAAAAAGTTTTAAAAAGGGTTAAAATTTTTTTTGGGGGGGGCCCCGGGAAAATTTTTAAAAGGGAATTTTAAAGGCCGGGAATTTAAAAATTTTGGGTTTGGGGGGGAAACCCCCAAGGTTTTGGGAAAAAAGGTTTAAGGGGAAAAAACTTGGGGGAAAAATTTTTTTCCCCCTTAAATTTAAAATTAAAAGGGGAAATTAAATTTTTGGGGGGGGGGTTTAAATTAGGTGAGGGGAAAAGGGGTTTTGGAGATTTTGGGGCCTTTTTTTTTAAAATTTTTAAAAAATTTGGAAAATTTAAAACCAAAAAGGGGGGGGGAAATTTTCCCAAAAAAAAGGGGAAAGGGGGAAAACTTTTACCTTTAAAAAAAATTTTTTTTTTAAAAAAAAACCCCAAAAGGGGGGAAAAATTTTTTTCCCCAAAGTTTTGGGCCCAAAAAAGGGGGAAAAAAAATTTTTTTTTGGTTTTTTAAGGGGGAAAAAAACCTTTGGGAAACCAAGGGGGCCCCCAAAAAAACCCCGGGCCCAAGGGAAAAAAGGTTGAATTTTGGGGGCCTTTTTTGGGGGAAAAAAAGGGCCAACCCCGGGGGGTTATTTTTCCCCCGGCTTTGGGAAAGGGCCCCCCGGGGGCCCCCCCAAAGGGAAATTTAGGCCCCCAAAAGGGGGGGGGGGGTTTTTTTAAAGGGGGGGGTTTTAAAACCCCCCTTTTTAAATAAAAAATTTCCCCCCCAAGGCCCCGGGAACCCCAAAAAAAACCCCAAAAAGAAACCCCATTTGGGCCCCCGGGGCCCCGAAGGAAAACGGTTTGGGGTTTTTTGGGAAATTTTTGGCCCCAAAAAAAAAAAAAAGGGAACAAAAAAAAAAAATTAAAAAAAAAAAAAAAAAAAAAGGGGGAAGGAAAAATTTTCAAAAATTTTTTGGGGGGGAAACTGGAAAGGGGGGGAAGAGGGTTTTTTTTAAAGGGAGAAAATTTTTAAAAAAAAAGGGGGAAAAAAGGAATTAAAACCCCCTTTAACCTTTTAAAAACAAAAAGGGGGAAAATAAAAAAAAAAAAAATTTAAAAAGGGCCTCCAAATTTAAATAAGGTTTCAAAAATTTTTTTAAAGAAAAGGGGAAATTTGGGGAAAACCCGGGGTTTTAAAAAAAAAAATTTGGGGGAAAAAAAACCCCCTTCCCAAAAAACCCCAAAAAAAAAAAAAAAAAAAAAGGGGGGGGAAAAGGGGGGCCCCCTTTTTCGGGCCCCCCAAAAGGGGAAAATTTCCCCTTTAAAAGGTTTTATTTTTTTAAAAAGGTTTAAATTCGATTTTTAATTTTTAAAGCCCAAAATTTGGGGGGGCCCCCGGGTTTGGGCCCAAGGGGTTTTGGGTTTTAAAAAATTTTTCCTTGGGGGGGGCGGGAAATAAAGGGGAAAAACCGGAAGGGGGAAAAAAAATTTTTTTTTTTTTTGGTTAAATTTTTCCCCAACCCCGGGTTTGGGGGGAAAAAATTTTTTTTGGGGTCCCTTTTTCCCCAAAGGGTTTTTTGGGTTTTTCCCCGGGGTTTCCTTTTTCCCCCCCCCGGGGTTCCCCCCCCCCCGGGGGGGGTTTTTTTTCCCCCGGTCGCCTCCCAAACCCCCGGTTCCCCAAAAATAACCGGCCCAAACCCCGTTCCCTTTTTCCCCGGGTTTTAAAACCCCCCCCAAACCCGGAAAAAAGGGGGGCCCCAAAAAAAAAACCAAAAGGGGCTACTGAACAGAAAGTTACGAGAGCGAGAGAGAAAGAACAGTTATTTGAGTTTAGGTGATAGGGAGAGAGTGATAGTACAACAAAGCTACAAGACGAGAACGGACTGTAATGCAATGTAATGCGCACTCACTCACTGCAACAACACAAACACGACAAGCCGACGCCGAAAATAAAAGTTAAATAATGTTTTAACACAAATCAAAGGCATGCACTCGCGGAATAGAATAGGTTTCAGATTTTAGGCTGGTTAGGAAGTTAATTAAAGTTTATTTAGGAAAACACCGGCTGTTTATTCAAAACAAAGGAAAAAATGCGGGCGCAAAACAAAACGCGTCTGATCACTACGAAAGAGAACGAACGAAAAAAAAAAAAAAAATATATAAATTGAACAATATTGGCGCGAGCAGCGATCCCTGCGGCACTCCGGCCATTATGTTGCGTCGCATCGACACATTGCCATTCTGTGGGCTATGTATGGCGAATTGGCGATTTTGTAGATATGATCGGATGATGCGCGTAATTCGATGGCTAAATCGATATTTTTGGATCATTTTGTATAGCAGCCCATTGATCCAGACCGTATCGAAGGCCTTCTCAGATCCAGTGCACAGGCGATCGTTGGTCGTTTTCTGATCAGGTTGTCTGTTATAATATTGTTGGCACTGCCAGCGCATGGCTGGTTGAATAGTTGTCGCGAAATCCGAATTGGTAATCTTTGAGTATACGTTGGCTCACAATATGCTCTTTGATGTGTTTGATTAGCATTTTATACCCGATACTCAAAATGAGTATTGGGGTATATTAGATTTGTGGTAAAAGTGGATGTGTGTAACGTCCAGAAGGAAGCGTTTCCGACCCCATAAAGTATATATATTCTTGATCAGCATCAATAGCCGAGTCGATTGAGCCATGTCTGTCTCGTCCGTCTCCGTCTCGTCCGTCTCGTCCGTCCGTCCGTCCGTCCGTCCGTCCGTCCGTCCGTCCGTCTGTCCGTCTGTCCGTCCCTATTAGCGCCTAGTGCTCAAAGACTATAAGTGCTAGAGCAACGACATTTTGTATCAGACTTCTGTGATATGTCACTGTTACAAGTGTATTTCAAAACTTCGCCCCGCCCACTTCCGCCCCCACAAAGGACGAAAATCTGTGGCATCCACAATTTTAAAGATACGAGAAAACGAAAACGCAGAATCGTAGAGAATAAATTTATCTTCTAGAGTGCAGAATCTGAATTGGACCGTATCATTATTATAGGCAGAATGAAGAAAACAATTTCATTTTTCGCCCTGTCTCTCTCTAGCACACACATATCATAGCCGGCTTTGCTTAGCGCAAAACATTAGCGCCTATATCTCAGAGACTATAAGAGCTAGAGCAACCAAATTTTTTATCCACATTCCTATGATATCGGACCTTGACGAGTTTGTTTCAAAATTTCGCCGCGCCCCTTCCGCCCCCGCAAAGGACGAAAATCTGGAGCACCCACAGATCTCAGAGACTATTAGACCTGACTGTCGAGCTCTCACTGCTACAAAACTATTTGTAATTTTTCACTGCAGAACTCACTATTACAAGTGTATTTATTTTTGCTCAGAGAGCTCACTGCTACAAGTGTGTTTCAAAATTTCGCCCCACCCTTCCGCAGCCATAAACAACGAAAATCTGTGGCAACCACAATTTTGAAAATAGGAGAAAATTAAAAACGCACAATTATAGAGAACGGCCATATCTACCAGATTGCCGAATCCGAATCAGATCGGATTATTATTATAGCCAAAAGTAACAAATCAATTTGCAGTGGCTACGCAGCGCCCGTCGACACGTTCTGACTGATTTTCTGTCTCTCTCGCACGCACTTGTTAAATGAACCTATACTGACTATGTATCGGGTATAAATGTAGAGTTGCGGTCGCAGCAGCAACTCACAACGTTCCCTCGTTTCGAATAGATTACTGACTGCCGATAGCACCGATATGGGCCGATAGGCGATATTCGTTTTGGGAATCGGTTTGATTTTACCAATTTTCCATACCGCCGGATAGTAGCCAATGTTGTAACAGTGATTGAAAATTATCGCCAAAAATTTCAGTACATGTATGTTACAGGGCGAGCAAAATGGTTGTTTAATTGTGTTTGTTTTTTTATCCATTTGATTTTGATGGATAAGGCCATATTTGTTTGTGTTTTTACTGGCAATTTTTTTTCTT
>CM017777.1:17240064-17289145 GCA_008121275.1 Drosophila lowei
AAACAAAAGAAGCTAAAATACTGATAGCGTCGACACGCCAAATAAAAGCCTTACTAAACCTGTTCTATTTGGAGGGAACCTAGGTGCTGATTGTCCCTCTCTTCTGCACCCATGTCATGGTAGCATGACAATTGTTATGATCCGCCTCTTTGCCACCCTGGCTTATCGTTCCCAGCTAGCTCACGGGGAAGTCAGGGTGTTTCCGACCCGATAAACCAGGGAACGAATTGAACAAAACCAAAAAAACATACAAACAAAACAAATCTAACATAGCGAACAGACTTGACCACGTTGGCACTCTCATTACCGGGAATATTTGGTATTCCATGAGCGCCACTTTTCAATGTAGAGCGCTCCCTTTTCATCTTCTCGGTCCCGCTCTTCTTCTCGCCCTCGACTCACCCAACTACCGTTCTCATATTATATTCTGATAAAAAACATAACGATCAATATTAGGGATCCAATTTCGAGGGTGATTTACCCGATGCAGACACCGAATCTACAGAAGCGGTGAGAAGAGTGTGCGGATGCCGAGAAACTGCTGGCGACGCGATGGACAAGGAGCGGTCCACAAAGTCCATGAATTGGATGCGAACCATCACGACCCGGAGGAGCAGACTGAGGCACTGGATGCTGTCCATAGGGCTAAGGAATCCGGGGCGATCGCGCCGGGACACACCTATTTTAAGTGTGAGTCGACCGCGCGTAACCTATTCTGTTACAAGTGTGTGCGGCCGGGGTCATCCTCCCCAAATACCCAAAATGTCGACCGGGATACTCAAATAGAAGCATGACGCAATTGAAGGAGTCGAGTTCCACGTCGCCGCGAAGCAGCCAATAGCTAGGTCCCCCAACGTCAAGTGATATACACCTAAGAAAAGGAGCAGTAATATAGATAGATACACGACTACACATATATAAGATTAATCAAGCTGTGTTACCCGAGACTAGATGGTCCGTGTGAGCCAGCGGATGGGCAACAGTCCATACGAGCTGGAGACGTTGCAAGGATCCCGCATTGGAGTGTTCCATGCAAAGGATATGAAGTAGTAGCCCGGTCATCTCAGCCAGTGGAGCCAGAGACTCGCAATCTCAGGGTGTGGGCGATGGCCTACGTTTGGGACACCTTAGCAGAAAAAGCCCGCCTTGTTTTGCACTCCCGTTTCGGAGGAGTAATCCTGTAAACGGTAGTGTTGTGTTATGGGCGGCTTTGGATAGAGTCGATAGATGTCAGGGTTGAAGGAAAAAAGACAGCGGCATCTGTTGTGGGTCCTGGGAGGCAGTGGCAGAGTTGTGTTGGAGGAAAGGAAACGGGACGAGGAGGAAGAAAAAGAAAAGAGAGTTTCCGATAGAAAATAGAGGAGTTCGCACGTGACCTAGAAAAAAGAAGAAAAATTTGTAATCGTGGATACGAAGATCCCTCCAAGACATCAGCGGCAGGCATCAACATCAGCAGAAGCGGCGGACATCGGCAGCTGCAGCCCGGTACGGTCCAGGCCGGAAACCTGGTGCGGGAACCGCCAGCGGAACACCGGCAACAGGAGAATGCAGCGGAGCACCGACTGAGAACCCGCCTTTGCCACTACCCCACCGACACCCCCAGGAAAGGAATCCGATCAGACAACTTCAAAACATAAAAAAGGCACACACACACGAATAAATATCACACACCTTCATCCACACACAACACACGCACGTATACCCTCATTCATAACACATCACAACCCCCATTTGTAGTAGCCAGCACAAAAATATAGGGAAAATAGGTTTATCTTCTATCGTCTCGTGAGACCCCCTAGTGATATTTCGAACGATCAAGCTTTAGCCGCTCTTAAGGTTGGATCAAAGCTTTAGCCGCTCTTAAGTCCGAACGCCCACGCACACATACAAGCGACGGACAGTGGGAAGCATAGACGGCAATCGTACGATTGCACAGTTAAGCTGTGCTGTGCATTAGACGATCGTTTTATGCTGCTGCGAATGTTCTGGATCATACGATTGCACAGTTAGTAAAAAGCTCAAAAGCTCTGCTGCACATGCTACTCAGTCCATCGTCTATTACTGCTTTGAACAATAGAAGAAAGTTGATCGATCTGTAAAGACGTGGTGATTCCCGAGTGCGAGCAACATACACAGTGACACATATATATATAGTGCTGTCCGGAAAATATATATATTTCCACATATATATATGCTGGAAGCATATAGTTACAAGTGCCGTACAGTCCAATGGTCAGTGAATGACAAGAATTTAGTGCAGATATATTTGGGAAAAGAGGTATGTTTTCATATTAGTGCCGTGCACGTGCTGACATAACCTATGTTGCAGGAAGTGTACCTAAGCTGCCCCATCGCGGTATAGTCTCGAGAAGACTACCCTGGGAGCTGGCTTAGGCGAACAGTTGTCGAGGTCTCTCCAGCTCCAACCATAATTCATCTTTTCTGGACCTTATATTACCACCGAGTTCGGAATCTCCAAAGATCCAAGTGGAACAGTTTAGCCTTAATCGCCAAGAGTATTTAGTGCTGCTCAGTCATAAATAACTAAATATAGGCTTGGCGAAAGATTCGCCGTACGGCCAGGAACCATATACATCGCACCTGTTGACCTCTAACCAACTTCAGGCGGTCAAGAGTCTACAAAGCAGCAGCACGGGATCGAGTTTGTCCAATTTACATTTAATTCATTATCAAGTTCCAACGCATAAACATCAGCAGTTTAACGTAATGTAACTGAAACTTTATTAGCACCCTCTTTTGATGTTACGCGTACATACCTACATACATATGTGCATATGCACACTAAATTGTCTTTCGTTTGTTGCTTTTTGTTCAATTTTTCGCGATAGAGCATAACAATTAAATTTCTGTCTGTATTATGAAAACCAAAACAACTGCTGATGACTAAGGACGGTGTTTGTAGCGTAATTGTATTGTATGCATTATATATTTATGATTTCCATATTTTAAACAGCTGCGGTCAACATCTACCTCGACATCATTGGGCCCAACGATCAGCGTAAACAATAACGCCGGAGTGAGTAATTATGTACAGCGAAAAGTACTTTGGTCAAAAGAGCCTATTGGTTTGAAAGTGTAGATATGCATACAGTGTATAATGATTCAAACCCGTCTGCTCGGTGTGTGAAATGCACCCCAGTCTGATCTAGTTTTTGTTTTACGATTTCGATTCTTATTTGTTCGTTTTATATATATACATATATCTATACCTAATGGTTTCATGCTTTAAAATAATGAATTTATAACTAAACTTATATACTAATTAGATTAAGGAAATATTACCTAAAATTAGAACCTAAGTCAATTATTTGTGTTTCTACAACTGCAACGTAATGAATATTGAAATTGAAGTCTCATTATATTAAAATATGAATCTTTTTGAATCGAAATGAATCTTTAAAATCAAAAATGGTCTGTCGAGTATCCGTGCCAGGATCTTATAAAATGTGGTAAATCTTAGTAAAGAGTTGATCAAGGGACAATGCAAGAACTCGAACGCATTGTCATGGAATGGGTAACAGAAGAGAGGGACAATCAACACCTAGGTTTCTCTAAATTAGAAAGGGTTCAGTAGGGCTTTTATTTGGCGTGTCGGCTTATCAGCATTTCAGTTTACTTTGTTTTTGTATAATCACTTATAGTTTCCCGTAAAGTGCACTATTTAAATGTAGTGGAGTACGATAGTACAATTAGGTGAGGAAAGAACCCCGACCATCCGGCGAGCTAGACCCGAGCCTAGCAAGAATGCACGACCAAACCTATTTGTACGTCGTCCTTAAAGGTTCAGTCATATAGTCATCTGCTGATATCGAGGGGCCTATATATCTGTTTATATATATATTTAAACTCTGGTACTACACATTTATGGCGCCTTAACGGGCCAGGCAACTTGCCTTAGAATCTAAAACCAATTCAGAGCCGATATTAAAATTTGGATTTATAGTGTCTTACTATATGAGCCGTTTATTTTTAATAAGACAAGCAAATCTTGCCTTGGTTCTCCAAGCTCAACCGGTAATACATCAAAATTTCAACGACACATTTTAAATTAAATGTAAATTTTATACTTTTGACTCGGTTTTCGGATTTAGCAACTGCAATTCATTTTTATTTTGGATTGGTTGACCAAAACAGACCTATAGTATCAATTGTGATATCAAGACAGTTATGCAATACCATAGAATGATCAGAATAAACAGGAATTGTTTTAGGATTTAGCGGTTCCAATTCAGTTGATTTACGGATTGATCGACCAAAGCAAACCTGCTTTTTCACTTTAGGCATCTTTGTTATTCGGATTTACAATTTTATATTGCCAAACGATAGTTGTCCAATGATTCAGTGCACGAGGTCATTAAATTATAAATAGTCCATATTAACGAAAAATAGAAAAGCCTACTGAAACCAAATAGATATTTTTGTAAGTATTCTGGCATGTGGGAAAGACGAACATTATTATTACAATTAATGCCTTCTTATATAATTTTTTTATTAGTTTTTAATTCCTTAAATATTGTCTGATATACAATGGCTGTAAGGCGAAGTACAGATGATATAACAACTGCTTTGCAGGAAGCCAGAACCATTTTGTGGAATTTCCAACGAAGTATTGGGAACTAAGTGAGATTATAGCCAACACCCGTGTAGACACAAATTCCATAAACTTTGTATTTTGGAACAGATTAGGACAAACCCAAAATGTCCCACCTGTTCATTAATTGTTCTGCTCTGGCACTAATATTCTCTAACAACACGTTGTTAGCCGAGCTTAACGCCGAAGGAACACGTCCAACTAGTGCTAATGAATCCTTTAGCACAATAGACGGAACGTCTAATCGACCTAAAAGGGCCAAAAGTTTATTAGAAGGGGTATGAATACGAGATCAACTCAACGATCCAGGTTAGATCGCTCACTAACAGAAACTGAAACCAACAACACAACCCTTCCAATAACCACTCAAAGTGGAAATCGCTAACTACGTCCAGTCTGCTGTAAGCATTCAACAGGCTCAGTTAATGGAACAACTAACTTCATTTTTAAGCAAAACAATTGAATCTTCGATTCAAAGTCAATTAGCTTCACTCCAGTTGACACAACCAGAACATATTACTCCCCGATGTTTCCGGTGACAATAACATTAACCAAACAAATAACGTGGGTATCGGTCAAGCACGAGATAGTCACGCAGAAGTTCTTTAGATTTTTTACCAGAGCGAGTGCAAATCGAAGTAATTCGAGCTCACACGTAGCACCAGCAAAAGTTTCCAGTATAATGCAGAATTGGCGCATTAAATTCGATGGTTCAAAAGCTTGCATGAGGATGGATGAGTTTATTTATCGAGTACGTTCTCTAACGCAACAAAATCTTTATAACAATTATCAATTGCTTTGTGATCACTTGTATCTTTTATTCGCGGGTAAAGCTAGTGATTGGTACTGGAAATTCCATCGAACTTACCCAAACTTTAATTGGGATACGTTTTGTATAGAGTTTAGACGAAGATTTGAAGATGTTGAGACCGACTATGATATCTGGGGAAAAGATTAGGAAACGTCGTCAGGGCGAAAACGAATCCTTCGATGACTTTCAATATGCTATCGAAGATCGTGGATAGGCTTCAAAATTCGGTCACAGAAGAAGATGTTGTGAATCTACTTATTAGAAATTCAAAGCCCACTCTTCATCACGAGCTTCTTCACTTAAAGATTGCCAACAGATCGCTATTACGACGAGAGGTACGTAAGCACGAGCAGTTTTATAACGATATAAAATCGGTCAAACAAAGGACTCTTCGCTCATACGTATCGGAATTGTCAGGTCAGACGATAGCGAGCAGCTATTCGATGACTTGGTCGAGCATAATGAAGTGTGTCAAATACAACGTCGTACTTCACAGTCAGTTCCAACTTGCTGGAACTGTGACAACAAAAGGTCATAAATTTTCGACGATTGTACTTAGGTCCTCGAAGATCTTTTGCTACGGGTGTGGAACAAAGATACCCACAAACCGGTATGTCCCAAATGTAACCCTCCGGGAAACCGGCAGAAGGATGTGTAAAAACAACAACAAGCAGACACATCCTTAGAAAAAGTTTGCAAGAATCACCTACTAGTTTAACGAACGACCAAAGTTTAAATGAGCCTAAGATCAGCTCACAAACAGTAGAGAAAACCCTGCCTACGGCATATCATTTTCATTTACTCCTTTACCTGAAAGGGAAGCAAATTATATTACAACGCGTAAAGAAAATTTTTTGATAAGATAGATAGTTTTAAATTTCTAAAAGCCAAACGTTCAACTAAACGTTTTAAGACAATTTTGGAAGATGGTTCGCAAGAATAAGAACAAGTTTGTTTCAGCTATATTTCTTAGTTCGGATAACAGGCTGTATACCAATGTCACCATTGAGGGGCAGTGATTACATAGCTTTGTTGGATTCGGGGCCACAATCAGTTGTATTGGAGGTTCAGCCGCGAAAGAAATGTTGGCGCATTGCAAGGTTAAAAGGTGTTCAGGAGCAATAAGAACGGCTAACGATACGGAAAGTAAGGTTATAGGCAAGCTGGTAACACAAATTAATTACCGTGGATGCACGGCAGACCTAGAAATGTTTCTTATTCCTGAACTCCAAGCAAGACGTCTATTTGGGGATAGACTTCTGGCAAAAATTTGACTTTTAGATAAAATCACGCACACTGCAGAGGTATCTGAATTAGATGTTGGAGGTACGGATGACGTCGAAGAACCACCGAACCTACATAAATTGACAGCAGACGAGAGAATTCGCTTAGATAAAGTGATAGGTTGTTTTCCATCTTTCGCTACTGAAGGATTAGGCCGTACCAGTTTAGTCACACACTCTATAGATGTTGGAGCAGCTATTCCCGTAAAAGCAACGACATTGGCCGGTATCACCAGCCATAGAGAAATTGATGTTTGCCGAGGTGGACAATATGCTTGCGCTCGATGTTATAGAGGAGTCGACTAGTCCCTGGAGCAGTAATTGCGTTTTGGTAAAGAAAGGCGAAAAATATAGACTGTGTCTCGATTCAAGAGAAGTGAACAAGGTTACAAGACGGGATGCATATCCGTTACCACATATTGATGGTATTCTAAGTCGATTACCACCCGCTCGTTACATCACTGGATTAGACATGAAACACGCATTTTGGCAAATCCGTTGGATGAACAATCGCGACAGTATACTGCATTTACAGTGCCTAACCGACCATTATATCAATATAAAATGATGCCATTTGGTCTTTGCAATGCCGCTCAAACTCTCTGTAGACTAATGGATCGAGTTATTCCAGCTCATCTTCGTACACGTGTATTTGTATATTTAGATGATCTACTTGTTTTATCAGAGGATTTCGAGTCGCATTTACTGTTGTTACAGGAGATAGCGTTGTGTCTACGCAAAACAAACCTAACCATTAACATAGGAAATCAAACTTTTTGCATAAAAAGAAATCCGTATTTGGGTTTTATTATTGGTAATGGTCAGATAAAGACAAATCCAGACAAAATCAAGGCCATATCGAAGTTCCTGTGCCAGTTACCGTTAAGCAACTGCGTCGATTTTGGGGTTATCCGGTTGGTACCGACGTTTCGTTGAAAATTATGCTACCATTAGTTTTCCCTAACCGAGTTGCTTAAGAAGAAAAAAGATTTACAGTGGAATGAAGATGCTCAACAGTCGTTTGAGACCTTAAAGTCCTGTTTAACCGCATCACCCATTTTGATAACTCCTGACTTCTCAAAACCTTTTATTTTTGCTCTGTGATGCTAGCACTTACGGAATCGGCTGTGTTTAGCTCAAGAACGCGACAGCGTTGAGTTGCCAATTGCTTACATGTCAGAAAAATTATCAAGGCACAACGTAATTATTCGGTTACCGAACTAGAGTGCTTAGTCATAAAGGGAATAAAAAATTCCGCTCTTATATTGAGGGACAGGACTTCGTAGTCATAACCGATCACGCAGCATAAATGGTTAATGCAACAAAAAGATTTATCGGGTAGATTAGCCAGATGGTCTATGAAATTGCGTAGTTTCACATTTAATATCCTACATAGAAAGGGGACACTGAATGTTGTCGCTGACACTCTATCGCGTCAGGATGAACCGGCTATAGAGGAGCTCACGCAAATAAACCCATGGTTGATCTAGACTCAGATCAATTCAAATCAGCTAATTATCTGAGTTTAATAGAAAGTATTCAACAGAATCAGAGTAAGTTCCCAGACTTGAAAGTGATAGACGGTCAAGTTTTCAAAGGACAGTATTCGCTTCGGGAGATGAGTCTCAAGAGAACGCATCATGGAAACTTTGGGTTCCGTCAGGGTTAATTACGAACGTATTATATCAAGCTCATGACGCCCCTAGCTCCGCACATTGTGGGATGGGTAAAACCATAGAAGCTTAAAAGATATTTATTCTGGCCTCGCATGGTTAGCCAGACGCGCAAGTACATATCTGAATGCACCGTTTGTCGCACGACCAAGAGTCCGAATATGATTCTTAGACCTCCTATGGGTAAACCATTCACTTCGGATAGGCCGTTTCAGAAATATACATAGATCTCTTAGGACCATACCCACGCACGAAAAAGCGAAACATAGGATTGCTCATAGTTGTCGATCACAATACTAAGTTCCATTTTTCTGTGTCCCCTGAAGAAATTTACAGCCCCTAAGATCTGTGAATATCTGGAAGGGTCTCTCTTTATACATTTGGGGTGCCAGAAGTCATCTTGTCAGACAATGGATCCCAATTTAAATCTAGCTACTTTCAGGCATTTTTAAATGGCTTTGGTATAACACAAAAATGCACAGCTATTTATTCACCGCAAGCTAATGCCAGCGAGCGACTGAATAGATCCGTGATAGCTGCGATACGAGCTTATATCGGTAACGAACATTCCAATTGGGACTGTAACCTGAATGCCATTAGTGGTTCATTGAGATCTACCTTACATAGGAGTACAGGGTATTCTCCATATTTTCTAGCATTTGGTCAAAACATGATGTTGAATGGGAAGGATTACGCACTCTTGCGTAAACTAGACCTTTGAACGACGATACTAGAATGGAGAACCCAGATTCCTTGCAGCTAATCCGGCAACAGGCTAAAGCGAATGTCAATAAGGCACACGAATTCGCAAAACAATTTACGCTGCCGTGATACACAATTAAAGATTGGAGATTTGGTATATGCTAGGAAATTTCACACAAAGTAGTGCTATAAAAAGTTTAGTTCTAAACTAGCCCCTGTGTTCATTCCCGCTCAGGTAATTAAAAAGCGAAGTCCGTACTATTACGAATTGGTCGATGAGAACAAGAAATATCTCGGTATCATCTGAAGACATTCAAATCGGGAAATAATCTCTCCTAATCAAGTTCTTCAGATAATTATTCGTCGAGCAGGTCTTGTATAAATATCTGTGGTGTAGTAGCCAGCACAAAATATAGGAAAATAGGTTTATCTTCTATCGTCTCGTGAGACCCCTAGTGATATTTCGAACGATCAAGCTTTAGCCGCTCTTAAGGTTGGATCAAAGCTTTAGCCGCTCTTAAGTCGAACGCCCACACACATACAAGCGACGGACAGTGGGAAGCATAGACGGCAATCGTACGATTGCACAGTTAAGCTATGCTGTGCATTAGACGATCGTTTTATGCTGCTGCGAATGTTCTGGATCATACGATTGCACAGTTAGTAAAAAGCTCAAAGCTCTGCTGCACATGCTACTCAGTCCATCGTCTATTACTGCTTTGAACAATAGAAGAAAGTTGATCGATCTGTAAAGACGTGGTGATTCCCGAGTGCGAGCAACATACACAGTGCACACATATATATATAGTGCTGTCGGAAAATATATATATTTCCACATATATATATGCTGGAAGCATATAGTTACAAGTGCCGTACAGTTCAATGGTCAGTGAATGACAAGAATTTAGTGCAGATATATTTGGGAAAAGAGGTATGTTTCATATTAGTGCCGTGCGTGCTGACATAACCTATGTTTTGGGGAGGTGTACCCTAAGCTGCCCCATCGCGGTATAGTCTCGAGAAGACTACCCTGGGTTTAGGCGAACAGTTGACGAGGTTTCTCCAACTCCAACCATAATTCATCTTTTCTGGACCTTATATTACCACCAAGTTCCGGAATCTCCAAAGATCCAAGTGGAACAGATCAGCCTTAATCGCCAAGAATATTTAGTGCTGCTCAGTCATAAATAACTAAATACAGGTTTGGCGGAAGATTCGTCAGTACGGCCAGGAACTATATACATCGCACCTGTTGACCTCTAACCAACCTCAGGCGGTCAAGAGTCTACAAAGCAGCAGCACAGGATCGAGTTTGTCCAATTTACATTTAATTCATTATCAAGTTCCAACGCATAAACATCAGCAGTTTAACGTAATGTAACTGAAACTTTATTAACACCCCTCTTTGATGTTACGCGCGTACATACCTACATACATATGTGCATATGCACACTAAATTGTCTTTTCGTTTGTTACCTTTGGTTCAATTTTTCGCGATAGAGCATAACAATTAAATTTCTGTCTGTATTATGAAAACCAAAACAACTGGCTGATGACTATGCGACGGTGTTTGTAGCGTAATTGTATTGTATGCATTATATATTTATGATTTCCATATTTTAAACAGCTGCGGTCAACATCTACGTCGTCATTGGGCCCAACGATCAGCGTAAGACAATAACGCCGGAGGGTACAGCGAAAAGTAATTTGGTAATTGGTTTGAAAGTGTAGATATGCATACAACGTATAATGATTCAAACCCGTCTGCTCAGTGTGAAATGCACCCCAGTCTGATCTAGTTTTTTTGTTTACGATTTCGATTCTTATTCTCTCGTTTTTATATATATATATATCTATACCTAATAATTTTCATGCTTTAAAATAATGAATTTATAACTAAACTTATATGATAATTGGGATTAAGGAAATATTACCCCACAAATTAGAACCTAAGTCAATTGTTGTGTTTCTACAACTGCAACGTAATGAATATTGAAATTGAAGTCTCGCATTATATTAAAATATGAATCGTTTTGAATTGAAATGAATCTTTAAAATCATAAAAAATGGTCTGTCGAGTATCCGTGCAGGATCTTATAAAATGTGGTAAAATCTTAGTAAAGGATTGATCAAGGGACAATGCAAGAACTCGAACGCATTGTCATGGTAGAGATGGGTACAGAAGAGAGGGACAATCAACACCTAGGTTCTCTCTAATTAGAAAGGGTTCAGTAGGGCTTTTATTTGGCGTGTCGGCGCTATCAGCATTTCAGTTTACTTGTTTTGTGTAATCACTTATAGTTTCCGTAAAGTGCACTATTTAAATGTAGTGGAGTACGATAGTACAATTAGGTGAGGAAGAACCCCGACCATCCGGCGAGCTAGACCCGAGCCTAGCAAGGAGTGCACGCGACCAAACCTATTTGTACGTCGTCCTTAAGTTCAGTCATAGTCATCTGCTGATATCGAGGGCCTATATATCTGTTTACATATATATATTTAAACTCTGGTACACTACAAATTTCACACATCTACACCCGTCCGACCCACAATTAAAACAAAACATCACGATGGGAGATTTTCAGACGAAGAGCAGGACCGAGAAGATGAAAAAGGAGCGCTCTAAATTAAAAAAGTGGCGCTCATGGAATACCAAATATTGGTGAATTACTCGTGCCAACATGTGTAACGTCAGAAGGAAGCGTTTCCGTCCATAAAGTATATATATTCTTGATCAGCATCAATAGCCGAGTCTATGTTTGTCGATCTGTCCGTCCTGTCCGTCCGTCCGTCTGTCCGTCTGTCCGTCCCTATCAGCGCTTAGTGCTCAAAAGACTATAAGGCTAGAGCAACGACATTTTGTATCCAGCCTTCTGTGATATGTCACTGTTAAGCATATTTCAAAACTTCGCCCCGTTACTTCCCGCCCTACAAAGGACGAAAATCTGCTGGCATCCACAATTTTAAAGATGAGAAAAACCAAAACCGCAGAATCGTAGAGAATGACCATATCTTCTAGACGTCGAATCTGCATCGTATCATTATTAAAGCCAGAATGAAGAAAAACTGCCATTTTTTTCTTACCCTTTCTCTCTCTAACACACACGTACTTTAGTATATATAGCGCAAAACATTAGCGCCTAGATCTCAGAGACTATAAGATATTTTATTAACCAAATTTGTTATCCAGATTATATATAATATCGGACCCGACGATTTTTTACCAAAAATCTCGTATACCCCTTCCGGCCCCGCAAGGGACGAAAATCTGAGCATCCATTAGATCCTCAGAGACTATTAGACCTGACTGTCGATATTTCATTTGCTACAAAACTATTCGTAATTTTTCGTATATGCTCACTGTTGATAGCTCACTTTAATTTGTTTCATTATTTCGGCCCACCCCTTCGCAGCCATATAAACGAAAATCTGTGGCAACCAGAGTTTTGAAGATAGATAAAATTAAAACGCACAATCATATTAGAATGGCCATATATATATAGATTTATTATTCTTGCCGAATCCGAATAAGATCGGATTATTATTATATTATATAAATTAACAAATCAATTTGTATTATACGCAGCGCCTGTCGACACGTTCTGACTGGGATTTTCTGTATCTCTCGCATTATTTTTTTGTCGTTAAATGAAGCCATACTGACTATTTATTATCCGGGTATAATATAAGAGTTGCGGTAATATATAGCAACTTACAACGTTCCCCCGTTTTTGTATGTTTTTATACCCGATACTCAAAATGGTATTGGGGTATATTAGATTTGTGGTAAAAGTGGATGTGTAACGTCAGAAGGAAGCGTTTCCGACCCCATAAAGTATATATATATTCTTGATCAGCATCAATAGCCGAGTCGATTAAGCCATGTCTGTCTGTCCGTCCGTCCGTCCGTCCATAGCTGCTATGCTTACATCAAGCTTGGAGAGACCTTCAAAAGATGCTAAGAAAGTATCAAGAAAAGTATAGATCGGGAGAGATATTTTGTTGTTCAAACTTTGGACAATTTGTTTGATATTTTGCCCATTCCACAAAGGACGAAAATCTGTGGCATCCAAAATTTTGAAGATACGATAAAAATAAACTGCACAATCATAGAGAAAAACCAGGCAGACCCGATTGTCGAATCTGGATCAGATCGCTTTCAAACAAGGCCAAAAAGGAACAAATCAATTTTCAGTGAAGAATGATTCTTCGACGACACGTTCCTTGACTGATTTTTTGATCTTCCACACATGATGAATAGTTTATATGAATGTTATTCTAAATGCGGAGGAGTTTACTATTTGACTATGTATCGGGATGATTGTAGAGTCAAGTGGTGGAATCATAGCTGAAAGCTCTCCTCGTTTCCATGTTGTTTTGAACTTGTAGCCTCAAAACTAAAAAAATATATTCCTGAATTTATACTGGAGAAGCTTTTTGTTTATTGGATGAATTTGCCTTAACATAAGTTTAATGGCGTCTGTTTACAGTTCTTCTTTACGAAGATATCTTATTTTGTGATGAGCTTAATAGTTTATCCTGCAGAAAGAATTCAGCCCCTAATGAGTCGAAAGTCTGCTATAGGCTCCATGCATTTCATAACAATAATATATGAAGTAGTTGTCAGTCTGCACTGGGATACTAACTTATACTTATAGGCATTCTTTTTTGCAGGAACGTCTTCAATGAATCAATCCATTAAAAAATACAGAAGGTAAGTCATTTGAAAATATATAGCGGCTGCAAAATTGAAAAGATAAACCTATTCAGTTGAGCGTTTGGAATGCGGTTCTCAAATGGAATCTTTTAATTTGTTTTATTTTTATTTTTTATCATTTAGATGAAAACCGACAGTCGGTTTAACGCAGTTTTGATAGTACAAATTTCCGAAAAATATTTTTTAGAAATTTGCTATAGGATAAAACAGAACATCTTTGGAAAAACGCTTTTACTGAAAAGGGAACGTTTTTAAAAGTTATCCATGGACAACCTTTGTTTGCCGGTGCTTTTAAAAGCTTAGGATGATACGGAAAAACTGGTTTTTCAAATCACAACAGGTCCACAAACTGTGGGGCTTCAGCCAAATCTAGAATTGAAAGAGATTTTTGACACCAAATTCGAACCAGACTTTCGATAGAAGTTTATTGAACTTTTTTTATTATTCTAGGTGGCAATATTGGACGGGATTCAAGAAAATAAGACCTCTTGGTAAAATGCATCAAGCTCGATGGTTTGGCTTTGAAGCAATTTTATCCATAATTTGTAAAAAATTTAAAAGACAGCCTTATTAAGTAATTAATGTACCTATTATATTCTGTATGAGGCACAGTAAAAAACAATTATTCCATCTATTTAAACTGTGAACAGAAAAAATACAATGGTATTTACCGCACCATCGATACACTCGGCGGTCAAGGAAAATTGGTTACAAACGATTTTTCGGAAAAGAAAACATCGATAAAGGTAGACATCAAATTGATGGCGATGGTCAGACAGACGCGCAGCTAATAAAAAAGAGTTATATCTTCCGCCGGGCGGTTTGACGGAATGGGAGTTTAAGTCTACGCCCGATATTGGTCACTACAATTCCCGGGTTAGATTGGTATACAATTTCAGAAGTGGGATAGGATCTGGGCCGCCAGTGAAAAATCCTTGAAAATTTCATCTTTTTCTCGGATGTACCAATCGACGCCTAGGTATTTATGTTGTTCCGGACTTGGTCGGCTGCGGAGGAGTTCTGAAGAAAACCTGCGCGCAGGGCACATTCCGAAATCTACCGCACCTTTCACAAAACTGCCGATGGCTATCCGAGTTAACGAAATGAGTCTGAACTCAAATTGGTAGACAGGGACCACCGGCCAGAACCCATCTGCAGGATGCAACGCCCGCCAAAGACTCGAAAAGAGCGAGAGCAAGGAAGATTGGAAATAGCACCGCAAGCGCCTGGGCACAACAACGGTGGTTTTCCCCTGGCTTTGGTTGAAATGTTAAAATTGCAAATCCAGCTGCTGGGGAAGCTGCTAGCCTTAGTGATGCGTTGAAGATTATCAACAGGTATACAACACCCAGCCGCCTCTTTTGCAACCGCTGCAGCGTGGGTATCAGTTGTGAGATCCTGTTCCAAAAAACGGTTGCCTTGAAGAGGGCAACATTTCTGGGAAACAACGATGACGTCCTTTTAAGCGATGGTTACAGCTCGGCCATCGACGTTTCTTTGCAAACTGAAGATGATGGGGAAGCTACTAATGCTGCTAATGTGTGTGAATCATGTGAAAATTCATTGGGTCTATGCATTCGATCTGGAGCACATATTGCCAATCGACCAGTTGTTGAACGTCATGGAGCCCTTCCCATCCCACCTGAAGACACCTACCATCCTCCGTCGCAAGTTCGAGTCCCGTTCATGGGCACGTGACGGACTTCTTGAATTGGTCTTCAACGCTGAACGTGTCGCTGCCTCCCGTAATTGACGACGAGTTTGCGATGACTAAATAACCTCATTAAGAATTTTGATTGGTCCGCTTTGTAGCCCACATGATGTGCTTTGGTGCTCCATTTTTACAATACTCTTGGCGTTTTTTGATTCTGTATCCCGCCGGTCCAGTTCAACTGAAGGGGCAAAGCTGGGTCGCCAACACCCAGTTCGTGCTACAACTGCACGCTCTTAAGAACTACCTATCTCGATGGTCACCGCAAGCCAGAACCCAAAACAGTTTTACTACGGATGCGGCAGCATGCGTAGAACGTGTCACACCTGTGACGCTATCATTTTAACGATTATGTATACAAATTTAATGATAGGCAATTGCCAATTTGTTGCGAAATTTTCCAAACCATTGCCTGAGGAAAGCTACTCTGGCCATCCGGAAGTTTATACGGTTATCATGTCTAGAACGCAGTTTCAGTCCCTTGTTAAATGAATGCGGACTTCCATGATCTTCGATTAAAGTTCGGTGTTTTCGTCCGATGATTTAAGTTTCACGGCTGTTGCCAAAGCAAGAAGAAAACAGGGACCGTATAGAATCAGAACAGAAAACTTTTTACTTTTATGTTGGACTAAACAATAGATGCATCTTTGGTAAAATACCTAGTTTTGTAATTATAAACAAACCATAGATAACTTTGAAGGAAAATGCTTGGTGTGATATTTAGTCGATGGGATATGAGGCTGTGTTAGACAGTAATTTTATGAATTGGACAAATTTAAAATTTCCACGTGACATTAGACTGACTAGAAATTGAGACAATACCGTTGTGAAATAAAAACTTTGTAGATCGAATTAGAAAATGCATGAACCGAAGAAAATGAGTGTGAAATAAAAATGAGTGTTTAGAAAAAGTAGGTGTGGAATTAAATGAGCGTTTAGGAGAATATGAGTGCAATTAGTAATTGTAAAGATCGGCCTTTGACGGTACGCTTAGAACAGGCATGAAGTAGAAAGTGAAGGCCTCGAATGTTAGAAAATGAGTGTTCTGCAATGTTCGCGTTCTGGAGACACAGCGATACGCGCGAGACGGCAAAGCCCCTCGGTTTGGGCGGAGGAACTACCAAGCCTGGGATCCAGTCAACAGCGATTGCTGGTGTCACACGGGATACTTGTGACCAAGAACTTGCAGGACGACTGAAATACATGTTTAGGTCAACGTATGAAAGTGCCTGAGCCTGAATGATCGTCTTACAAACCAGCGTGGAGATAGAAGAAGATCTTGCCTTGATTCAAAAACCGTTTTCAAGGCCCACCTAGCGTTATCCTTTGATGCGGTAATTGACGACTATAAGAGGAAAATGTTGTGGGTTGATTGACGGTCGAAGTGTTACATCAGAACCAGTGGTCCAATACGTTTCGCCTGTATTCATTACTGGTAGACGCAATGTCAACTCATGATAGCTTGAGACTGTTTGTCGAGAAATCGCCTGTATCGTCCAATAAAGGAATGATAAAGGATTTTACTGGTACTTAAAAACAATAAACCTACTAGATAAAAAGTACCAGAAGATAGGCTCCACGTTAGACCTGAAGAATGGATACTTCCACGTTCCTGGCATAAAATTTCAGTGTTATAATCAATACCTTTCCCAATGGGACCAATACGTAATGATCCTAAAAATACCGTTCGGGTTAACTCTAAATGCATCGGCTTTGTTTCAAATCATTACCAAACAAAACAGAAGCAGACATGGTATTGCAAGAGAACAATTTGCTACCTTTCAAACAACATAGTCGTCTCATATTTAAACTCATCCAACTGTATCCCTACCGTCTAGTCACATAACAGCATTTTTCTACCTATTTCGAGGAAGACGTTGTTTGGAAGGCTTGAATTAAGGACATTGATAAAATGCGGGCCCAGATAATGTCAGTTGTATTAAAAACCTGTGGCTATTCTTTATCCCTTAACGGAATTCTTTGGAATACGTCTTGGATCCCAGTAATTTGGAATGAGTCCTACATCATTCTAAAACGACTTTTAAAATTGGTTAGGGTCAAACATTGAAAACTTTAGACGGTTCGTAAAGATTTTCCACCATCCTGAAGCCCTTGAGATCCTGGTCAACCCGGCAACTGCAAATTCGGTATCATAGAACTAGAATGTTTCCTCGTCGCAAAAGTAATTTTTGGAAGCACCGATCGTACAACAATCGACTAACCGACTTGAGTTTTCGAGTTCTTAACTCGTGGTTTTCTAAAAGTGGTTTGCGGACGGATGTAGAATGCACCCGGTGTTCCTTTCTCAAGCGGACAACAGAACCATGCTCTGCTTATTCACAGCTTTGAACTGGAGGGTAGCAAAGAATTTATGCACTCAATTGGATTTTGTCCTATCTCTAACCGTTTTGTCAAATAGTGACAGACTCAGAGACTCTAAACAAAAAGAACTCAATCCACTGCATTGCCCGCTGGGCGTTCCGAGTTACAATTTTATTTGTGAATGACCTTCCTCAGGTACGGTCCAGAATACTACACGTAGATGCGCTAAGCTGGAGCCATTTAAAATCTGGTCTGTCACAAACACCTTTGGTACTGTACACACGCCCAAAACAGGATAACAAAATGAACTACTATTGTGGAAACGTTCAAAGAAATCAAGAACACAAAACCTTTCTAAATGCGGAATTATGACATTTTAGGCGCTCCACATTAATACTATCGTATTCTGCGTCAAATGAATGGAAGTCCCAGTTGATCTATACTGGTTTTAACAGCCATACGTCGGTAAATAAACTATGGATATTTTAGCGTTTATCAAGGAAATCCAAGGAGTTTGACGACCCGTACGTGACAAACAACTGTATACATGGGTTAGGTACAAAATGAGTATTGTACTTGTGTGTGGAGCCCGGAAAAGAGGAAGGGTTTTTACACAACATACCAAAAGGGTCAGGACCATTGCCCTTCGTAACTTAAACTGGGACTCGTAGACCCAGTCGACCATCGGTCTAGAACCATTCAAAACTAATGTTAGTAGTAGTAGTGTTTATCGGGATTCACCAAATTCATCTAGACTTTATACGACCAAAACCAATCCACAACCCATATGTAGTAATTGCAATGAATGATTAACATGAGCTTACTTTAGACGTTATATGCCACAACTATAACTCATTTTGGCCTGCCTCTTCCCCTGAACTAGTTGAAGAATTCTAATAGCATGTAATATTTTAAACACGTAAATTAAAGCAACTTTTCGCCACATTTGTAACTAGAAGATGCAACAAGGTTGGATGTAATGTAATTTCGTATATTTGTTGATAATTGTTAATTAAATAAAGGCTGTTTTAAATGCAAACAGTAGGTTTTAATGAACAACACAATTCAAGCCCAACTTTCAGGCCCAGCCTGACCCGGACCAAGTTGTTCGTCTGCCGTTAAAAAACAATACTGATCGAATTTAGGAGAATCTTATGCTCAGGCTTATCGACAGTTTCATCACGTCGTAAGCAGGCACTCAGACAGGAAGTATTCCAGCCTTAATGAGTCCAAGCATTATGGAAGACCAAGCAACCGTGATTCCCGTAGCCTACTGCGAAATATTTTTACACATTTCACCCGCCGATATAGGAGGACAGTACGACGGCAAACTCCGTGTCGTTAGAGACTTAAAAATGCCAGGTATTTCGACGGATCACAGGTCCCTGCGGAGCCAATGCAAATTGATTTTAACATATATTAATAATCGAACATATCCAGTCTGCTCAAACGGGGACATTTGTAAAATGTAACCGCTGCGTACGAGTAAACTCCATCCGACAATTTGTATCAGCGCATCAAAAATGGCGAGAGTTCCATCGAGTCCGAGGTTCAAGTCTACACATTAGACACCGTCACATACGGGACGAGGGCTGCATCATTTTTAGCGGTCCGCGCAATGTTTTTAGCTGGCCATCGACAGGCAGGTCCTACCCTCTTGGCTCGGATGATCTTGCGGCAGGAGTTTTACAGATTTGACCTTATTTGGGGCGGAAGACGGTCGCACAATTTTGAAACAAGAGTTATATCAAGGGTCAGCGATGTTTGTATACCTGGTAATTTTGGATAAAGGGATTTGGTGCTCCAATTCAGGTTAGTACTTGAGGGAACCCCTGAAGATGACATGTTTCATAGTATTCAAAGCCGGCTATGATACGTGAAACCATAGAGAAGACTCGGCGAGAAAAAAATGAAATTGATTTCATGCTTTTTTAAAATCATGGACACAAACCAAATTCTGCAGTCGGTTTTATATACGATTGCGCTTTCTACGATTCTCATTTTAAATCCAGTCATCTACAGGTGCAAAAAATCAATTCTCAGCACTTTTTGACGACGTTCCTTTTGTGGGGGCGGAAAGCCTGGTCAGCGTTGCTAAAAAACTTAGATCAGTTTGAGAAATAGTTTGGATACAACCCATCGATGGAAGATATTAACGCTTGCACTTTTTCTAATGTAATACAGAACCTTTACGGACGGACGGACAATATTTTAGAAGCATATGGCGCAGACAGGTATAAAAAGTCCAGGACATCCCAGTCGCCTCAAAATTGATATACGTTTTTTTTTGAGTCTCGCGAGCCCTTCGCCAAAGAACTATATCGATTCCTTAGCTGGAATTAACCCCAAGCCCATTTTGATTACGGAAAATCAATTAGAAGATAGTTCAAACATGGGAAACTTTACAAATCGGTTTAAGACTTTCATAGTCAACATTCCTGACCGTGGAACAGGAAGCCAGCGAAATTTTTTGTTTCGTAGAAAATCGAGGGGCATAGAATGGGTACAATTATTAAAATATCGGGTACTACAACAGCTGTTATTTATACTGCAAGCTTTTGAGCCTCTGTGGAGCATTTTCTGCTACAAAGATAATGTATTTGGACTTATAAGTCTTTAATAAAAAATATTTATTAAGAATGTAAATGTAACGCACCTTAATACGTGCTAAGAATTAATACAATCAAACTTTATTTATTATTAAGTTAAACGTAATAAATTAACGACTATATATTGAACTATTAAAGAACCCGCAGCGTTGTGTAAGGGGAGCGGAACCCTATGCTACTGTTAGCTATTTTGGGGCGGAATTGTTTAAGTATCCCTACGAAAACGGTTCGATTACATGAAGCTGGAAACCAACTACGAATAACAAAGGAGGTAATTGCTAAACAAGGATCAAGAGATATGGGCGTAGTTTAAAGGAGCTAGTCACCAACGTACTATGTGCTTTTTGGTTTTTTTTGCATACACCCAAAAAGTTTTTCTGTACTATAAAATCCACCTGATCTATGTTTTTACAACACTGATTGAACAGCGCGCTCTCAAAGTAAGCTGATTAAGAACACGGTAGCTTTTGTAAAATGGGGCAACATATTTACATGTTTAAGTTTTACTACGTACGTAGTTCAGAAATGTAAAATTATTGATTATGAACATTTTTTGTCAATTTTGTGTATTTTTTCGCCGATTTTGTGTTTTGTTTATCTCTATTTTTAGATTAATTTAACAAGTTTAGTTGAGTTTTGTGGAAGGAACTTTTGCATGGCAGAGAGTTGCAAAAAGTTGTAAATGGAAAGGTTTTAAGAAAGCATCTTTCCCCAAAATCCCCGATTTGAAAAAAAACACCAATATATTAACATTCAGGAGTTACAGAATCAGAACTAAAATGCAGATCTAAATAAATCAGCTATTCTAACACAACGGCTTCTACTTTAGTTTTGGGTTAATATGTTGTACATACATGGTTGGAGGGTTGATCAAACGGCTGCACATTAGCCGTTTACCCATAGATTTTATAAATGATACTGTTCGGGCCAGCCGCCGAAGAATAACCGTAACTTTAAGCATTATTATTGTATGAGCAGAGAGAGCCGCCTATGTTGTAAAACGTTGACTTTCTGCAGAGCTGCTGCGCTCTCCCGCCTAAAGGGGCTCTGCCGCCACCACTTCGGCAAGCTTTGATCTGCTGCCGCCACTTCGGCAATCATTTTGATCTAACGCCGTCGTCCATTTTAGTTCTATGCTAACCCCTCTGCGCATTGGTTGCATATCGATCTCGCATAAATTTTATCTGGCCATAGCAAGCAATCGGCTTCCGCTAAGCTACCAAGATTAAATACGAATTATAAAGTTTAACCCAAATTCTTTTCATTTTTGAAACACATAGGTGCCAAAAAAGCTTGGCATCTCAAACATTGGTGACCCCCGACGTGATATAAAACCATTGTTTAATCGCGTTCCGTTAAAACACTTATTAATTATATTAATATTTTGTTGTTGGTAGTTTAACTACCAACAAATACATTTGGGTGCACGTTGAAAAACAGTTTAAAGTGCAAATTCAGTGAGAGTGCGGCTGGAATATTTATATACAAATTCCGGTACTTTAAGCGTCGAATCTCTCATTCCTGCGCGCAGCTGCAGCCGCGGTTCTTGACTTTTCGTGTCTTGCATTCTCGCTCTCGCGTCTATACATCGTCGCTTAAGCGGTATTTCATTTTTTCCGTTGTTGTGTCGAATTGCACAACGGTTAACATGGACAATGATCCGAATACAGGCGCGGGCGGAAATATTGTGGTGGCTGATTCCAGACTGAGTCTGTATAAGCGTAAAGTCAGTCATTATATGATCGATTGCACAGGTTTGGCGAATCCTTCGCGGCGAATAAAATCGACAAATTGACCGCCGCGGAGGTCGAGGTGCGCCTTGATATGTTGGCAGAAATTCGTGAGGAATTCAATAAGGCCCATAATGAATTGGAGGCTTTCGATCAAAACGAGATTGGGAGTGAGCTGCGCGAAAACTTCGATACTCTTTTCATATCATTGAAAGTTGAGTTGTTGGCTGCTGTTGAAGCTCATTCTGCGACTCTGCCAAACCATTCCGGACATAATACCATCATCATGGCTCACAAGCAGCGACTTCCTGAGCTAAAGGTGCCTAAGTTTTCTGGTGGATACGTCGAGTTTTTCGGATTTTATGGCATGTTTAAATCGGTGATTGAAGCGGATGCGGATCTCAGTGATTCAGTGGATTCGATTCGATCGTTGGAGCTCTCCAGTGCCAATTATCGTGCGGCTCTGGATATTTAATAAACGCTTTAATAACAAAAGACTTGTTTTCCAGGCACACATCAAAAGATTCTTGGGCTAAAAGAGGGTAGACTCGCCTTCTGCTAAAAGGCTTCGGGAGTTTTCGGATGCAGTCAATTTTACACATGCGAGCGTTGCAGACATTGGGAACTGCTGAGGAGATTTCAGGATTCATGGTCATCAACATGCTGCTGCAGAAGTTGGATTCGAAGACGCAAACCAAATGGGAGGAGCACACATCGTCGGATGCTATACCTACCGCAGAGGAATTCTTCGAATTTTGCAGCAACGCTGCCAGAAAATGGAACGATTGAATATGCTACAGCGACACACGCCAGTAGCGATCAGGTGGGAAAAACCATTCCTATACGCAGGTTAAGAAAACGTTTGTAGCTTCCAAACTCTTCCGCCGACCCGTCTGTATGCGTCTTTTTACCACTCAGCGGGCCATGGAATATACTCGTGCAAGATATTCGGAAATCTCTCACCGTTGCTGCGCCACAAAGAAGTGAAGAAGCTTTCCCCTATGCTTCAATTGCCTAAAACCGGGGCACCGGACCCGCGCATGCAATAGTGGAAAATGTCGAGTATGCGGCGGTAGGCATCATAGTTTGTTGCACTTCGATAGTATACAGCCCACAACACAAAGCTGCCCAGGTATTACTCCTCCCGATCTGGCCGTTCAACCAGACACTCTTTCCGTTGCTCAAAATTCTGCTAGCAGCTCGCCTCTACCTTCGTCTACCCCTCTTGCTGCCCAAGGTCTTCACTCTGATGTCGTGCTTCTGGCTACAGCCGTGGTTCTCGTGAAGAATCGGTCTGGCGTTTTAGTTCCTTGTCGTGCCATCTTAGATTCAGGATCGCAGCTGCATCTCGTCACATCCAGGTTCGCCCAGCAGCTACAGCTTAGGATAACTCAATCGTCTGCACTTGTGTCTGGGCTGAGCGATACCAGCGTTTCTACTGAGGGATCCACCATAAGCATTTGTATGCATTCTCGCACCTCTGCTTACACAACTACGCTTACTGCCTCATCGCCCCCACGATTACCGATTCTCAACCAAGTATGACAGTAAATGTATCCGATTGGAGTATTCCATCTAACATTCAGCTCGCTGATCCTGCATTTTTCAATCCTCAACGGGTTGATCTCCTCATTGGTGCGAGCGTTTTTTATGATCTCCTCTGCGTAGGGCAAATCAAACTCGCCGATGGCCTGCCTCTTCTGCAGAAGACCCGGCTTGGGTGGATCGTATCTGGCGGTGGACAGAAGGTATCAAGCTCGGCGCTTTTGGCCACGCACAATTGTCCAGATTCGAAAGCTGAGATGGAAGCAAGGTTGGATAAAACTCTTCGTATGTTTTGGGAAGTCGAGAATTGTGTGGAGGCTGGGTTGAATACCAAAGAAGAAGACGATTGTGAAGCACATTTCGTAAGCCACGTTTCACGGTTGCCATCCGGGGAGTATGCAGTTCGTCTGCCACTAAATAACAATACTGATCGTTTAGGAGAATCTTATGCTCAGGCTTATCGACGGTTCATCAGTCTGAGCGAAAACTGGAGCGTAATCCTACACTCAAGGAGCGGTATTCCGCCTTTATGAGGGAGTACATTGATTTGCATCATATGCACCAAGTCAACCCTGATTCCGTAGCCTCTGCAAATATTTCTTGCCTCATCACTGTGTCCTAAAGGAGGACAGTACGACGACAAAACTCCGTGTCGTTTTCGATGGATCCGCAGCTACATCAACTGGATATTCTCTAAATGATGTGATGATGACAGGCCCTGTAGCCTATTGTAGCCTGCATTGTTTAACATATTGATTCGCTTTCGAACATATCCAGTCGCTCTCACTGGGGACATTTGTAAAATGTACCGCTGCGTACGAGTGTCTCCACCCGACAATTTGTATCAGTGCATCCTATGGCGAGATTCCATCGAGTCCGAGGTTCAAGTCTACACATTAGACACCGTCACATACGGGACGAGGGCTGCATCATTTTTAGCGGTCCGCGCAATGCACCAGCTGGCCTTCGACGAGGGGGTGAGTCCTACCCTCTTGGCTCAGCTGCTCTGCGGCAGGAGTTTTACGTGGATGACCTTATTTTGGGCGGTAATTCGGTCGCACAGGTCATGGACAAGATGCACCAAACATTAGCTTTACTGTCCCGTGGTAATTTTAGACTTAGAAATGGTGCTCCAGTCACCAGGAAGTACTTGAGGGAACCCCTGAAGATGACATAGAGAAGTTCCTAAAGTTTAATGATGGAAGCGACATAGCCAAAACTCTCGGCTTAGCGTGGGACCCTGCTTCGATCAGCTGCTTTTGCCTTGTCCGCACTGGACACAAACTCAAAGCCATCAAAGCGGTCGGTTTTATCTACGATTGCGCGGTTCTACGACCCCTCTTGGATTGATAAATCCAGTCATTGTCAGGTGCAAAAACTTTCTTCAGCAGCTTTGGAGAGAAAATTTGGATTGGGATGAAAGCCTACCCTCAGCGTTGCATTCAACTTGGATGGACTTGAGAAAAGTTTGGCAAGCATTTCTCGGATCTCATTTCCTCGCTTGTTCTTCGTTCTAGTGTGGCTACAGAAGTTCACGGATTCTGTGATGCCAGCTTAGAAGCATATGGCGCTTGCGTGTATGTCGTGTCCAGGGAAGCCCAGTCTTCGAGCCACGTTTTGTGCTCAAAGTCGCGAGCGGCGCCGCTAAAGACTATATCGATTCCTAAGCTGGAATTAAGTGGAGCCCATTTGTTTGCGAAAATCATGCAGAATGTAAAGGACATGGGAATCTTTACAGGTCGGTTCTATTGCTGGTCGGATTCGTCAACAGCATTATCTTGGATTAGGGACGAGCCAGCTAAATTTCAAGTTTTCGTGGCAAATCGAGTGGCATCAATTCAGGAGTTGACGGCAGCCATGGAATGGCGCTATGTTCCCACATCTTTAAATCCTGCTGATATTCTTTCGAGAGGCTCGCTTCCCAGCCATCTTATCCAGTCAGAGCTATGGTTTCACGGCCCATCCTTTTGCTAGGCTCCAAGGATAAGTGGCCTGTATCTCCTGCTAACAACATAGCAACTTTGAGCTTCGCAAGAGAGTATTGCTAATCACGTCTCCACATGCCGATCTCACGTCCGGATGCAAATTTGCGAATTCATTCTTTCGCATGCAGCGCACATTCGCCTACATGCATAAATTTATACATCGTCTTAGGCATCCAGGACTCAGCGTTTCTGGTATTCGGCAAGGAACGCATCTTCTAATTCGACACATTCAGCTGGCAAATTTGTGGATGGACATAAAGGAGATTCGGCGCAATGGTCAAGTCATAAAATCCAGTTCTATTAGTTCGCTCAGCCCGTTCATCGATCATTCTGGACTACTTAGAGTTGGAGGTCGTCTTGGCAACTCATCGCTAGGACTTGACGCTCAGCACCCGCTCATTCTGCCAAAGGGACATTCCATTACCTTTGCGCTGATAAGATATTATCACGAAAGAAACCTCCATGCCGGACCTCGCGCCTTGCTATCCAAAATTCGGCTGGAATATTGGCCCATTGGAGGTATTAAAGCAGTGTCAAGGGTCGTCAGCAAGTGTGTGAGATGCTTCAGGACTAGGCCGCGCATGGTTGAACACATCATGGGAGACCTACCTAAGGAACGTTTGGAAGGATCTCGAGCTTTTGAAGTCACTGGAGTAGATTACTGTGGACCTTTTTCTACCGATCAGAAATCCGCACGAGGCCTCCGATCAAGTGCTACATTAGCGTATTCATCTGCTTCACTTCTAAGGCTATACACATGGAGCTCGTAAAGGATTTGACCACCGCATCGTTTCTAGGCGCACTAAAGCGTTTTACTTCCACTCGAGGAAGGCCAAGTCAAATTTGGTCGGACAATGCGACAAACTTCGTTGGGGCCAAGAACGAGCTTCTGGAGCTAAAGAAGCTTTGTCTGAGCGAACCGCATATGAAGGAGGTCCATGAATCCTGCTTGGCTGACTCGATCGACTGGCGTTTCATCCCACCACGCTCTCCGCATTTTGGCGGGTTGTGGGGAAGCGGCCGTGAAGACCGCAAAATATCACCTGTACCGCTCAGTTGGACCATCTGTGCTTAGCTTCGACGAGCTGCGCACTCTGATCTGTCAGATCACTGCAATTGTTAACTCTCGCCCTTTGCTCTCGCTTTCAGAAAATCCTGATGATTTAGACGTTTTGACTCCTGCTCATCTGCTTCTAGGCGGCCTCCATGAGCAAATCCTCGAGCCTGACCTAACGAAGCTGAACTACAATCGTCTGGATGGCTGGCAGCGGGTCACCCAACTACAACAAATATTTTGGAGCCGTTGGCGCGAAGAGTATCTCACTCTTTTGCAAGAGCGCGCGAAGTGGCATACCTCCGCGCAAAACATCTGCAAGAACGATCTCGTTCTGGTGAAGGACGAAAATCTTCCTCCAATGCGTTGGCCACTGGCTAGAGTGGTCGATGTCGTTATGGGCAAGGACGGAGTGTGTCGCGTCGCTGACCTAAAGACATCCTCAGGAAACATCAGGAGGGCCGTCACTCGGCTATGTTTGCTGCCCCTTAAGGAATCTGTTGAGAGACTAGCTCCCAACGGGGGGAGTATGTTCGGGCCAGCCGCCGAAGAATAACCATAACTTTAAGCATTATTATTGTATGAGCAGAGAGAGCCGCCTATGTTGTAAAACGTTGACTTTCTGCAGAGCTGCTGCGCTCTCCCGCTAAAGGGGCTTTCTGCCGCCACCACTTCGGCAATTACTTTGATCTGCTGCCGCCACTTCGGCAATCATTTTGATCTAACGCCGTCGTCCATTTTTAGTTCTATGCTAACCCCTCTGCGCATTGGTTGCATATAGATCTCGCATAAATTTTATCTGGCCATAGCAAGCAATCGGCTTCCGCTAAGCCACCAAGATTAAATACGAATTATAAAGTTTAACCCAAATTCTCTTTTCATTTTTGAAACACATAGGTGCCAAAAAAGCTTGGCATCTCAAACAGATACCTTAAACCAGTGTTCGGCAAAGCGTGTTCTTCAAGGTTTTGTGAAGAAATTACTTTAAGAGCGAGTCGCTTTGTTTTTTTACACAGGAAAGCACTGGTGAAAAGTCTGTGCCAGATGAACTGTTTTCTGTGCTACAAGAAGTTAGTATAATTTTCAATTACATCATGTTGCGACCGCTGAACTTTCGTCTATTTAATGCAGTATTTCAGGAAGTGGGAGCAAATCATCAGTCACTTCCGTTCCATTAATGCTCGCGGAAAAGTGCTATATCGGATTTACAAGCTAAAAAATGAGACCCCGACGTTTTAAGAGGCCTGGTTTCAGATTTTGCTTCTGTGTTTAAAAAGAAGAGTGAGTAATAAAACTTGCATATCTGGCGGACTAATTCGCTTATCTAAATGAGCTGAACAGAAAAATGCATGGCAAGAATTCTAATATTTTAACTTCTTTGGATAAAATTGGAAGCTTTCGCGCTAAGTAATAACTAGTGATTTGCGAAGAGTTCATTGATACTAAAGCAGGCCTGTTGTATCTAAGATTGATGATATACAGATGAATATTGGGTTCCATGAGGGGTCGGATAGGATATTTTCTTCGAAGCAATCATCGACAGAACTATTTTAAATAATGTAAACATGAAGATAAACGGGCTGGTACGGAATTAAAACCCAGAGTTGAAGAGCAAGGCCAAATACCTTTTGAGAGAAACGAGATTATTTGCGGTGGTGGTTGACGATCAGGCACAATAATGGCTGGCTGAGAGAAAATTATTAGGCCTAGCATGTCAGAGTATGCCTCCCCGATTTTTCTAGGTTCTACAAAATGCGCAAGAAGCGTTTGTGCTGCGACTACAGAAAACTGAACGAAAATGGATTCGTGATAATTTACCAATGCCGCAAACGTTACAAGGGGTTTCAGCATTGATTCGAAAAATGGATTTGTTCATGTGCCAGTTGAGTCAAGTTCGCAGAGATGTATGTCATTCGTGACAAAAAACGGTCAATATGCGTTTTTTTTACTTTCCCCTTGGGATATCAAGCTCGCCAGCAGTATTTACAAGTTTCATAATTGCGGAAATGCGAGTGTGGATCTAGAGTGTCGATGTTGTTGTGTATATGGATGACATCATCAAACCAAGCCTGGACGAAGGCGAGGGAATGGTGTGGCGAATGTATGTTTTAGGCAAAACGTTTAAGATCATAGCAGATTGTAACGCATGAATGTAATTGTGAATGTAATTGGCCATTGTGAAAATATCATCTCGATCATGTTGGGCCAATGGAATTGACGGACAAACGTTTTAGTCACATCCTAGTTGGTGTGGATAGTTTTTGGATATTCGTATGGCTATTCGCTTCATTTTTTCAACTTTGCTACTCTGTTCCTTCTAATAATCTTACCTCTATTCTTGCTATGATGGCCTATTAACTAACTTAAAATCGTGTAAATGTTATTTTCAACTGGGCCAGATATGGTACCCAGAGCCGTTCTTAAACTTTGTGCTGATTCTCTTTGCGTGCCTCTCCTAAAACTGTTAAACCTCTCTCTCGACGTCGCTCTGTTTCGTCTAACCTCCTTGAATTTTCCACCTATGTAACCGCTGGACTTGCAAAACAATGTCAAACTGACGTAGTTTATACTGATTTTAGTAAAGCTTTCGGTTCAGTTAATCACAATCTCCACAAACTATCTCTACTAGGATTTCCGGCTAAACTTCTTCACTGGACTAATGCGTACCTTTGCAATCGTTCTCAGCGTGTCTGCTTCCAATCTTCTCTTTCTAAATCAGTTTTGTCTCTTCGGGTGTGCCGCAAGGTAGCCATCTCGGCCCTTATTATTTAACCTCTTTATCAATGATCTTCCCAAGTTTTAACTAGTTCCCGAATCCTAATGTATGCTGATGATGTCAAGCTTTGTTTTTCCTACAGCGATCCGGTGTTCCCGTTATTTCTTCAATCGGATCTCGACGCTCTCAATAATGGGTGTTTCTCAATCAGTAACATCTCCTTGAACGCCTGTACAAAGTTAATGACTTGAGCATTATCTTTGTACTTAACTTATGTTTTAATTCTCATATATCCGCTATTTCGAATAAAGCCAAAGAAGTCCTTGGCCTTATCAAAAGATGGTCTAAGGAATTTTCTGACCCCTAACCACTAAACTACTCTACGTTTCTCTTGTCCGGCCTATCTTAGAATATGTTTCCTGCGTCTGGTCTCCTGATTACCAAAAATATCAAGATATGCTTAGATTCGTTCCAAAACAATTCCTTATCTTTGCTCTACGCGGTCTTAATTGGAATCCTTTTAGACATCTTCCTTATTTTTAGAGTCGGCTGCGTCTTATTAACATGCACTCTCTTGAAAGCCCGAGGACTTGTCATGGAATTATCTTTCTCCATAAACTTCTCCATGGTGAGGTCGAATCCACTGCCCTCATTAGTCTTATTAGTATTGCTGTCCCGTCCCGCCCGACTAGGCAATACTTTCCTATCCGTCTTCCTCTGACTCTGACCATGAATCGTTCCGTAGCATTTGCCGCGATTACAATAAATTTGTCCATCTATATTCCTTTGACACTTGTGCTACCGAAGTCAAATCTACATCTTCTTATTATTATTATATACTAGGTGACCCGGCAAACGTTGTTTTGCCATGTATATTATTTCTAGGAAACATTTTTTCAGTTCAATAAAAATAACTATATGGAACTGATATACCGGCCAATTTGGTAATTCGTAATTTCAACATTTTGATTCACCGGAGGAGCACTTATATTAGTATTTTCAATTCTAAATACAGCCATATCACTTCCTTTATTCACATACTTGCAAATATATTTGATACTCTTCACCGAACTGCATGACTCAACATTAATATGAGCATTGAATGTTTTGCTCAGCAGAGGTGATTATGATACCATCCAACAATTGTCAATGTCGATGTCTGCATTACTGATAGCTTTAATGAACGATTGTCCGCCATTTTCGGTACTTCTTCGACGATATATTGGATCCGTCACTATGTGTGACCGTATCGTTTGTGAAATCATGTTTGTAGTAACAATATCAAATAGTAATTGATCAGTGGACGGATTTGGAATCTCTGAAGAAATTTTGTCGACGAACCAAATTAAAATGTGAACATGAGGTAATCCGCGCTTTTGCCACTCAACTGAATACATCCAACAACGTGTGGGGCCAAATACATTCAATTTTGTAATAAAGCTGATTAAAAACTTTTTTTTTTTTTTGGGGTTTAAGTTACCATACTACCCTTGAGTAGCGTGGGATTATTTGGCCGCCCGCCTTATGAAGGTGGAAATTGCCAAGTCAAAGAATAGAAGATGTTGGAGTACTGGTTATAGTTTTACATCAATTTCGTCGATGAAGTCAATTAGTGTTTGGTACGCGCTGATGTTTTCTTTTTCAAAGAATTTGTAGATATCATTATATTTTCTTAGAGATGGGAAGTTTTGCCTTGTTGTGTTGTACTTGGTACAATTAAAAATTACGTGCGAGGCGTTATCGATACTATCGCATGTATCACATTTGTTACTAGGAACTACATGCATTTTGGCGAGTGTGTGCCTGTCAAATGCGTTACCACTAAGCAGTCTGTTGATTCTTTTAGCGTCAATGGCTTTAAGTTTAGTTTTATTAAGGAACCACGGCTTGGATGATGTTGAGGGGAAAAGCGAGCAGTAACCTCGGTGCTTGACGCTAGCAAACTCGGCGTATTCTCTCGCCCATTCTGCTTTTAAAAGTCTGTGTATTTCACACATAGCGTCTTTAAGGTTCCATTTAACCACTGTGTATTTCCCTCGTCTGTGGGCTTCTTTGGCTGCTGCATCAACTGAAGTGTTCTGAGGGATGTTAGCGTGTCCAGGAATGTAGTGAACCTCTACGGTTTTTAGATGTTGATTTTGTTGAACCTTCTCTCTGATTTTGTAGGCGATAAAGTTATCCTGGATCTTCTTCGCCAGAATGAGAGCCCCGTTTCTGCTGTCTGTCAGGAGCGCGACACGAGGAAAGCTGTTCGAAATGGCATGGTCTAATGCCTTCTCGATAGCAAGTAGCTCGGCGGACAACGAGGAAAGGGTTTTGTGCGTGTAATAGCTATCTAAGAAACCTGATCTATCGTGCAGGAAAGCGGCGCTGGAATGCCCATCTGCGACTGACCCGTCCGTGTAATAGATTTCAAAGCCTCCTTTTGCCAGTTTTTCTTTCTTTTCCCTGTGGAGAAACATGATACCTGCTTGGTCTATAGTGTGCTTGTTAGCCCCAGAACCCTTGAAAAAATCTAAGTCAGAGCTAATTTTAGTGCAAAACGAAGATGTATTCTCGAAAACCTCCACTCTATCTATTATGCTGCCGAACTCCTGATATGCCTTAGCGTAGCCCGTGTTCAAATCCCTATTTGCTGCCACCGTTTCACTTGCTGGGAGATTAAACGCAAACACCCTAACCAACTCCTTCGTCGCCAGGAATCTCATCCTGTAATCCAGGGGGAAGTTCTCCTGCCATGTGATATAAGATAGGAACGGGAGTGCAGATTATCAGACCCAGCGACTTTCTGAGGTGATGGTTGCAGTGAGACTTGATTTTGGCCAAGGCAGACTTGGACAGGTTGCAGAATGACGAACACGCGTACTCTAGCCTACTTCTGACGAAGGCCTTGTAAAGTATAAGCCCTCGCTTAGGGCTAATACCATAGTGGCACCCACTGAGTAATCTAAGCAACGCACAGTTTCTGTTCGACTCCGAGATGGCCAGATCAATGTGACCAGAGGCTGAGTTGTTTGCTGAGATGGTCCTGCCCAGGTATTTGACCTGCTCTACTTGTCTGATCTCAACTCCTTAATGCGAGATGTTTAGCGCAGTTCTACGATTGTTGAAGTAAATCACTTTAGATTTCACCGGATTGAATGACAGGTTTAGCCTATTGCATTTCTCTTCGAACTTATCTATACTGTCCTCCAGCACACGTTTTGCAATGGACACATCTTTGTGGAAACAAACAATAAAAAAGTCATCAGCATACTGAAACAGTAAGCAGTTATGACTGTTAATATCATGTAGTTCGGCTGTGTATAGGTTGAAAAGGGTTGGGCTGAGACAGCTACCCTGGCTAACACCTCTGTTCACCTCTACCTCGCTTTTTTGCCCCTTTATGAGTATTCGTCTGTTAAGGAAGTTGGTGATCCGCCGTGAGGCTTGATTGAACCGCATCTCCCTCATCCTGTGCTCGAGTGTGTCTACTCTTACGCAGTCAAACGCTCTTTGTAGATCTAGACAAGCTGCGACAACCTGACATCCCCTCGCTTTCAGTGCCAGAACTTTGTTGATAAGGTCGTTGATGCATAGCGCCGTGGACCTGTTTCTCCTGAAAGCATAGGACCTGACCGGCAGCAGGTCATAGTTTGCTATGTGCTCGTCCAACTTCAGCTTTATCAACCCCTCTATGGATTTAAAAAGCGTGTTAATCAAACAAATGGGCCTGTGGTTTTGGAAGGAGGTAGGGTCTGCATTCTTTTTGGGGATGGGTACCACCTTTATCCTGCGCCAGACTTCAGGGATGACGCCACTCAGCCATACCTTATTTATAATTTTAAAAATGTCTTGTTTTTTCCCAATCGGGAGCTTTTGGAGCATCCTGAAAGAGATGCCATCAGGGCCTCTAGCCGAATTAGGGTTCCTGGTTTTTATGAAGGCCAGGAATTCTTCCAGATCCAGGGGATCCGGGTCTTCTGGTCCTAACAGGGGGGGAAGAATTTTCTTAGGGGGCCTGCTGTTTGACGTGGATAGGGTTGCTTTGACCATATTGAGAAAGTTTTTGTCATCTTCGTTCGTCCATTGGTTCCCTACATTTTTGATTTGAACATATTTTTTGAGGTTCTTCACCCTGTTCCACATAGAGGGCGATGAAGAGACTATTCTGCTGTGAAGTATCTTCTAGCCTTGGGGGGGGGCATTAAGGCCTTGCACTGATATAACAATTGGGAAGTGGTTGCTGTTCGTGAGTTTCGTTTTAAGGACTTGCCAGTTAATACTTCCATTTCTGTAGTTCGAAAAAGAAAGGTCAGGGACAGAGAATTGAGATGGGCTCCTGGAGAATGTTGGGGAACCGTCGTTAAGGCAGACAAATCCCGCCTCTCGGGTGGCGTTCTCAACGCTGCGACCCCTGCGGTCACAGGTCGCATTTCCCCAGATAGATGACTTAGCGTTGAAGTCCCCCCCCACTATTGAGGGTATGTCAAGCGAGGCCGCAAATTCAAAGATCTTTCTTGTGCCCGACTTAAAATGTGAAACTGTTGTTGATGGTGGTGCATATATGCTAAAGATATTGAAATTGCTCTTGAGGTTTAATGTTTTTATTCCTAAAATTTCTAAGTCGTTCTCTATTTTTAAAATGCTGAATTGAATGTTTTTCCTAATATAGATGCCTACCCCGCCGTAGCCGTCATCCTGGGCTTGCAGAAAAGTTATAATTCAAAAATGCTGCAGTCCGCGTTGTTCAGCAATCTCTGAGAGAATGGCAATATCTATTTCATTGTTTTCTAGGAACATGGAGAGGAGCTGTTTGTTGTTGTTGTGTGTCAGACTTTGAATATTTAGCTGAAGAATCTTCATTGTTGGGTGTTTTGGAAACCGACTGCCATCCTTTTGGGCAATCTGACGCCTGTCTAATTCTGCGTTGGAAGCATTGACAAATTCTCTAATTTCCTCGATAAATTTATTCGCTACAGAATCTCTTTTAATGATGTTGTTTGGGTCAACCAGGAACGCTGTGAGTTTGGCTCCTAGTGCGTTTAGCTTATCCTGGGCCAGAGAAGACGCTACGCATGAGGATCTAACAAATTTCTCGCTCATTTGGAAGCAGTCTGCGTTTATCGAGTTCCTCCACTCTGCCATGTTGGCTGCTGCCTTGGCCGCCTCTGCATTCCGGGCGGCAACCCTATTGGATTTGGTCACCTCGGCGAAAGAGGTGACAGAATGAATTTCTGGCGGACTCTGAACTGTTATTTAGGAGTTCAGGGGAGCGGTCAATTTGCCAAATGGGCCTGGGGAATTCCCCTTGATCCCTTAGGTTGGGGGAAGTTGTGTCAAAAAGGATCGGATATCTAGCCTTGACCTCCGCTCTGGTTAGGTTTTCTAGCGTCACACACTTTTGTATGGCGTACGCTTTTTTCCTGGCCTCGCACTGCGGGTGAGTGGCAGCATGTTCCCCCTTGCAGTTTGCACAGACCAGCCCTGAGCAGACAATATCCTTGTTGTGATCTTGTCCGCATTTGAAACATTTCGATCCGCTCTTGCAGTGTTGCGCCTGATGGCCAAACCTAAAGCACCTGAAACATTGAGTGAACTGAACAAAAGGTATCACCTCTACTTTAGAGTATAGCAAATTGACTTTAGTTGGTAGCTGCTCTCCTCTGAACCAGAGTTTCACCCTGCCGGTAGGTACACGTTCCCCTGAAGCTCTGTCTCTTCGGGTGATCCGAATTATCTCCTCAATAGGGATGTCCGAGGTTACAAGCTCTGCTAGCTGTTCCTCCGAGTAGTGCCCAGGGATCCCAAAAATTAATCCTGCTTTTTGGACAAAGTGCCTAAAGATTCGGGTTAAGTACCCTTGAGCAGCGAAAACACTGTTTTCCACTATCCCGTTTGCACACTCTGCCGACCCGCACACAATCTTACACCTGCCGTAGCCAATTCTAGCAACCTCCTCGATATCGCTAATGCCCTGTTTCAGCAGCAGTTCGGATAGATCAAACGATGTATGGGCCTTTATGCCCCTCATTATACTTGTTAGCGATAATTTTACGATTATATCCGTTTTTTGTACTCACGGAAGCCACACAGTCCGCATCAGTCTTCTCTCTCTCTTTCGTCGTAGAAATTTTTGTTGTCATGCTCGTCGATGTCTTGTTCGTGGACATGTTTGTCGACACGTTCAGTTTCTTGCTCGGGACTTTAGCAGCCAAGAGATGCGTCGCCGTTTTTGCCGCCGTTTTAACTCCTACCGGCATGGCGGCTCTAGCTTCTCCTTCCCTTTTTTTCCGCGTTTCCACTCGAATTTTAACTCCCGTCGCCTTCTCCGTGGCCATCCTGGTCTTTCCTATGCTTGCCATGCTTCCCAGAGTCCAGCCGGAGTTCCAAGAGCCGTTTTATGAGGTTTTTATTGGAGTCAGTTTTTGTGTTCACTGCAGTGTGACTGCGGACTCGTTGATGTACATAGTGGTTATGATGAGTGTTTGTTGGTTGGGTTGGGGGCGTAGTTTTGCTCAGGTTTCTGGACTTGACGTCGACAGAGGCGCAGTCAGCGGTTTGATTTTAGCCAATTTTCACTTGCTTTGCTGGTTTCTTTTGGCCAATTCTCGCTTGCCGGCTTCTGGCGGCTACAGTGCGGGGTAGAGCGCACGGCTTTGTTGTTTTGTATATTTTTATTTCCAATTGAAATTTCAATTAAAATTTCGCCAAGTGGTTTAAACTCATTGCACGTGTGTAACTATTATTATAATTAATGCACTTTTTGTTTAATATTTTTTTAATTGTCGCCAGCTGATTTTTGTTTGTGTAAGGTCCTATTCGCACCGCTCAAACTAGGTTTTGCGATATTGTGCTCCACACCAAAAGGAACAGCAGCAGCAGCAATTTATTGTGTTGAAGTTTGTTTATACAGCCGCGGAGGCTGTTTGTCGAGTTGAAGTCTATTTATGCTGTCTTTGCTCCAGACGGGTGGTCGGGTTCGCAGCTGCCAAATTTCTTTTTGATTTCTGGAAATCCAAAATGCCGGGAACTTTGTGGGCGCCGCAACAGGAGATCACCTTCCACCGACACCAAATTTGAGCCAGTCAGCTGATCTGAAATGTGCGGTCGCCGATGGTCTTCAAAACGGCCGTCCACGGGACAATTTTGTTTTGTTCCGCTTTGTTTTGTTCCGCAATTGAGATGGATTAAAAACTTTAATTATACCCGATACTCAAAATGAGTATTGGGGTATATTAGATTTGTGGTGAAATGGATGTGTAACGTCCAGAAGGAAGCGTTTCCGACCCCATAAAGTATATATATTCTTGATCAGCATCAATAGCCGAGTCGATTGAGCCATGTCTGTCTGTCCGTCCGTCCGTCTGTCCGTCTGTCCGTCCCTATTAGCGCCTAGTGCTCAAAGACTATAAGAGCTAGAGCAACGACATTTTGTATCCAGACTTGTGATATGTCACTGTTACAAGTGTATTTCAAAACTTCGCCCCGCCCACTTCCGCCCCCACAAAGGACGAAAATCTGTGGCATCCACAATTTTAAAGATACGAGAAAATAAAAAACGCAGAATCGTAGAGAATAAATTTATCTTCCAGACTGCAGAATCTGAATTGGATCGTATCATTATTATAGCCAGGATGAAGAAAACAATTTCATTTTTTCTCGCCCTGTCTCTCTCTAACACACACGTATCATAGCCGGCTTTGCATAGCGCAAAACATTAGCGCCTAGATCTCAGAGACTATAAGAGCTAGAGCAACCAAATTTGGTATCCACACTCCTGAAATATCGGACCTTGACGAGTTTGTTTCAAAATTTCGCCACACCCCCTTCCGGCCCCGCAAAGGACGAAAATCTGGAGCATCCACAGATCTCAGAGACTATTAGACCTGACTGTCGAGCTCTCACTGCTACAAAACTATTTGTAATTTTTCACTGCAGAACTCACTGTTGATAGCTCACTGTTACAGAAGTGTGTTTCTAAAAATTTCGACCCACCCCTTCCGCAGCCATAAACAACGAAAATCTGTGGCAACCACAATTTTGAAGATAGGAGAAAATTAAAAACGCACAATTATAGAGAATGGCCATATCTACCAGATTGCCGAATCTTGCCGAATCCGAATAAGATCGGATTATTATTATAGCCAAAAGTAACAAATCAATTTGCAGTGGCTACGCAGCGCCCGTCGACACGTTCTGACTGATTTCTGTCTCTCTCGCACGCACTCTTTGTCGTTTAATGTAGCCATACTGACTATGTATCGGGTATAAATGTAGAGTTGCGGTCGCAGCAGCAACTCACAACGTTCCCCCTCGTTTTTGTTTAAACACACGTGCTGTTATGTCATGACGATGTATTGCATTTTGTCCTGGTAATAGCAACGATGTAATTTCCTGCCATTTTGGATTAAATGTAAAAGTAATGAAAAGACACGGTCGTCCATATTCACGCACGAAAGTCATAGCATCCTATATGTATTCTTGCATGTTACGTGGACTACCTACGTACGATGATGGTAAGATAACAGAATTACCAATCAGTGTTGTTCGCAATAGCATCTCGCAATTATATCGCAAGAATCGTAGTCGTTAACTCTCTGTCTTCACATACATGTCGACCATAAATTGTTGGCAAAGCTCACGACATCGTAAAATGATGTTGTCTCGGCCGCGTCTAATCATCAAACTATACGAAAAATCCTTCGAGCTAACGTTCTTATTTGTTTCGGCTCCTGTAATAATACTGCACGGTCGCCAACCATGATTACAGCAACGTCGTTAACAACAGGTGCATTGAATCTACGTTTATGCTCTCCAGCTGGTGTTCTATAAGGATTGATGACAATAGCGTGATTGTCACTTTGTAGTTTGTGCAGGTGTGATTTGAATAATTTCAATAATTCATTGTGCTCATTTAACAGAGCGTCCAGCTCGCTGACGATACGCCAGGCAAAATGTGAATTGAGATTATGATAGTCGCAACGTGCATCCACGCGATTGGCGATTGCACGTTCGGAGTCCTTCCCACCCATAAAGTAGATTTGTAAAAATTTATGAGATTCGTTTGGCATTGGCAGCAATGAGCGCACTTTGTAATAAACTTGGCCTTTGACTTTGACGGGGAATTAAATTGTTGACCGTTTGCAGCAATATTGTTAACTATTTCTGTTGCTCCAAGTGATGTCATTCGAAACATGAATTGAATGTGCGAATTGACTTCAGGAACATGCTAGAATGTGGATCTGTACCGATAAGTAAACCGTGCAATGGTTCAGGTGGTGTTTCAATTTCGGTTATTTGTACTTTTCCTGATGAGCAACACATCCCAACTGGCACATTTTTACATTTGAGTGCAAGACAGTGCGTTCATTCCTTTCCAAAGTACCAATAACCACTTTAGAATGAGCATAATATTCAACATCAAGCTCATACTGGAATGCTAGTCGAAGAAATAAATTTTCGATAAATGCCTCGATGAAATTGTTGGCGTTGTTGGTCAATTCCTCAAAATTTTGCGTTGTTGGTCAATTCATCTACGTCTGTCGACTATGTATCTGCGCGTTACTGTCCGTTCTAGTCGCCTTTGTTGATTACATTGACGTTGACATGCAATGACTGCATCTTTCAAGAGGCGATGCATTTACTGCACCGTCAAGTGGCCCGTGTGAAACCAGCAGAAGGCTGTTACGCGCGTTACTAAGAAACTAAGCATGCAATCAAAATACAAATACCACTACAATTACTAATTACTAGAAAGGTGTGTAAGGATTAGTAATTTAATAAGAGGAAGAGAATTAGTGGTGGATATAATATGGTAGAGGGAATTATAATCCGAGCATAAGACCCTAAACGGTTCATGCAAGGAATAATTCGATCTACAATGTCGTTCATCTTTGATTTCGTTTGTTGATGTCATCGTTGATGTCGTTCATCCGGCCTCTTTCGATTGTGATTCACGTAACTGCGCCATGCTCACACGCTCATCTGTATTGTTTGGATTTGTTCACCTGAAATTCGTACTCTTATATCTCGCATGGTTCTAGGCTGGATCGTTTGACGACTCAAATTGGCCCCTCTGCGTCTTATTGGCATTGCTCGAATATATTAAATTCTCCGAAATGGCTCGACCGATTAAAAGTTTAGGATTAAGGAGACTGCTGTAGGATCCGTTTGATGCGTTTTTATCTAGTTCGACCGCGTTGCCGTGTGACATGACATGAACGTCAGCACAGTAGGCTATTTGGCTGCGTTTTCAAAAACATGAAATCATTATTCGGGTCGACTCAGATACCATCTAAAAATTTTAAAATTGTTTGGAATTGATTTTGAATCAAAACAGAAACGTGTACGCGTTCAATAAATATACGTGTTTTTATTGTTTTTTTTTTTTTCGAAACAGAAACGTGCTCGCGTTTTGTAGCGCAGTTCTTGGTTTTAGTTTTTTTACCTCTGTTCCTTCCTCTTGTCGAATGTAGAATGAATATCGCATAAGATTTTATCGCACTAGAATATCGGGATCGGTTAGGGGTTAATATCGGGATATCGGTAAGGGTATTATGGGATGGGTTAGGGTAATCTCATGTGTTGCCTTACACGTTAAATAAATATAAATTGTGTAAGTATCTAATTTGTAGTCTTTTTGATTCATCTTTAAAAATGCCGCGACCAAGACGATCAAATCTTTACCGAAAAAGCCGTATTTCAATAAGGATACGAAATATAGCGAATGAAACTACTGAAGAATACCAACAAATTGCCGGTGATGAGCGCCGCGTTAGTATGGTTCGACTTCGTGCTTCTCAAACACAAGAGCAAAAGCGAGGCAGCCCGTGAACGGCTCGGTTAATAATGCGAAATCGTCGAGAAGAGATTTATCAAGAGCTGATTTGAATCGAGCAGCGTTTCGATACAATTGCAGCACTGATTACTACTTGCATCCTAGTGTTTGCATTGGGCCAATTGACGCTGTTTGCGAATATTGTGGCGCATTGAAGTTTTCCGGGAACCAATCGGATTGTGCTGCCTTAGTGGAAAAGTGAAATTGCCATTATTGACTCCGCCACCTGAGCCATTGCGTTCACTGCTTTGTGCCGAAATGCCCGAGTCACGGCAAACACTCAAACATACAATGGTTTTTTCCAAATGAGCTCATTTGGAACAAACGTTATCGAAGAACAAGGATTTTTTCCGACATTCAAGATACATTGCAAGACGCACAGCATAATTTTTACAAATATACTTCATGGGAAACATGGAAGAACAACTTTATCGACGTCAAGAGATAAATGCAGCAATGAAAGAGCCATTCTCGGCGAACATCATGCGTTGGTCAGGCTGTTCAAGAGTGCATTGGAGCGCATGCCAAATGATGACTACAATGTAGTGATCAGAGCGGATAAAAGAACATCAGGAACACACGAACGCACATTTAACGCCCAACAATAGATGAAGTTGCCATCCTGATTGTTGGTGAAAACATGGAAAGACGTGATATTGTCATTGCATCGTCGCGATACTGGGCAACTGCAAAAAATATCTGAAACACATTGTTCATATGACACGTTGCAGTACCCGCTCATGTTTTGACAAGAAGAATATGGATATTATTTTAATATCAAAATGATAAATCCATTGAATGGTGAAGAAAATACAAAGAAAGTTATCTCGATGAATTACTACGCATATCGTTTGATGATTCGGCAAAATGTCGACAACTTTTGCTGCGGTTTCGTCGATTTTTCAGCAGTTTTCCTTCGATATGTACGTCAAAATAAAAACGGAACTCTTTAACTTTCATTAGGTTGAACCAAGCCAAATTGCGTTCTGAAGTGTATGTATATACATTTACGTGATGCAATTTGTACCGAAGGAAATGCAGCTAATATTGGTAAAATTAACCATTCTGCCGGCGACGTATATTTTTTATTTTTGACGTTGACATGCAATGACTGCATCTTTCAAGAGGCGATGCAGTTACTGCACTCGTCAAGTGGCCCGTGTGAAACCGGCAGAAGGCTGCTACGCGCGGATCCCAGGCAAAACGCAGCCCTTCTCCCGCCCAACCGACCGAGGGGCGCTGCCGCATTGACGCGCCGCGTAGCCGAACCGAACGCGAAATATGCAGGAAAGATAGCTGCTAGACTAACATTCGAGGAAAATTAGCACTAAACTTACTAAGAAACTAAGCAGCAATCAAAATGTTAATACCTCTACAATTACTAATTACGAGAAAGGTATGTAAGTATTAGTAATTTAACAAGAGGAAGGAATTAGTGGTGGATATAATATGGTAGAGGGAATTATAATCCGAGCATAAGACCCCTAAACGGTTCATGCAAGGAATAATTGATCTACAAAGTGGAAGGAACAACGGTATAAAATTTCTAGTGAGTCTAATAGGAATCGTAAAGTTTATGCGGCTCAACAGATCAGGGCTGTCTATGTCACCCCTGATCTAGTTGTGCATAAAAATCACACCAAGCATTTTTCTACGGTTAACTAAGGATGGGAGGTTTACTAATAGCAGTCTACTAGAGTAAGATGGCAGTCTCAATAACCCGCATTCCAGTTAAGGCCCAGATAAGGCCCCGCAGAGCAAAGAGTAAAAGTTTTTCTGTACTGATTCTATACGGTCCTGTTGTACTTTGTACTGAGGGCACCATACACAGGAGCCGTATTCTAAAAAATCGGACGAACTAGCGAGGCATAGAAAGTCTTTGTTATATAGGGTCATCAAATTCCTTTGACCACCCGTTTATAAACCCAAGCACGGCCTTATTTAACATGGTAGAAATGTATTCAGAAAACCTTACCTTGGCGTCTAATATAACACCAAGATCATCCACCAGGGTAATTTCTCAAAAGAACCACCACATAGGGTATAGGAGCCCAACAATGGGCTAAAACGATGAAATGTCATTATTTTGCATTTCGAGGCATTAAGGTGTAACAAGTTTATACAACACCATGACTGAAAGTTATTGAGATCGGATTGGTAAGCGAGAATGAAATGAAATTTCCTTATACTGGACACAGAGTTTAACATCATCCGCATACATAAGTACCGAGAGTGTGTTAATACCGAAGGCAAGTCATTAATAAAGAGTGTGAAGAGTAAGGGGCCTAGATGGCTGCCCTGCGGTACTCCCGAAGAAACCTTTACTGGTGAAGAGAGGCAGTTTTTTGAAGAGGACTCTTTGAGACCTGGAACAAATCTCAGGAGGTTGAGCGGAAACGCTAAAAGGTCAAGTTTATGTGCCAGGAATGGAATGGATTACAGAGTCTAATGCTTTACTGAAGTCGGTGTAAATTACATCCGTCTGTAAGTTACCTTGAAAGCCTTTAATAATGAAAAGAGGTAAACTCTAACAAGTTCGTGGTGGTTGATCGCCGCCTTATAAATCCATGCCGAGTTGGAGATATAATGACTTTGCAGAGATGTTGCAGAAGTGCGGAGCTAAAACCTTCTCAAACATTTAGGAATAGCGAATAACTTTGCTATACCTCTATAATTTTTTGCATCAGACTTTGCTACCTTTTATGGAGAGGATTATAAACGATTCCTTCCAGATCGGGGAGAATCAAGAGGAATCAATGGACAGGATGAATAGTTTAAGCAAAGGTCCACACAGAGCCTCGGGGCAGTACCTGAGTACACAACCTGGAACCCCGTCTGGACCCGGTGAAAACACCGGCTTAACTAGTCGAAGATCATGAAGTAGAGAACATTCATTTAACAAGGGACTGAAAAATGCCGTTCGACCTCGGTAAACTGTATGGGTACGGATGACAAAAAAATGTGCCAAGAGCATTGTAAAAATTTTTTTGGGCCTTTATGACATCAGTGCACAAGTACGAAGCGGACCAATCAAAATCCTAATGTGGTTATTAAGCTTCGCAAACTCGGCTTTACGAAAGCAGCGGACACGTTCAGGTTGCCTACTCGACCGATCCAATACAGTTGGTCCTATATCTGCAGACACTTCCCGAAAGTGGGATGGTAGGCGTCTTCAGGTATAGTGAGCGGAAGGGGGTTAACGACACTATGGTCGGATCCGATACAAAGCACAGATCAAACAATCGACCCATGGAATTTTTCACATGATTGACTTGAGACAAAGACAGTCAAGCAAGCCGTCAACAAAGTCATGTCGTGACATGGGCACTAGGATACTAGACTCGTTTACCGAAGACCAAACAATTCTGGCAAGTTGAAGTCACCAAGAACTATCATACGATCTTTATCAGATAACGAGGAAGAACAGCGGTTAAAGCAGACAAGTGCTGCTCATAAATTAAAAAATATCCGAAGAAGGTGGGATATACGAGCAAGTAATAAATATAGCGATAGCGGAAGACTCCAGTTTTACACACAGGAATTCCAGTTCTTGTTGAACCCGATGTTCCGACGTGAAGTTTGTGTCCACTGCAATCAGAACCCCTCCTGCACGTCGAGACGAACGGTCCTTCTAAATTTTTGTACCGACCTGCCAAAACCTCGGAACTAAGAATGTCCGCGTTTAAACCAGGTTTCGGTAAACACAATAACGTGGGAAGCAAATGCAACACTATCCTGAAAGAATGCTGAGCTTACTACGCAAGCCTCTTACATTCTGTTAGGTTACTAAAAAGAGAAGTTAGTTTGTTGGAAGGGTTGAGGAAGTTGAGGTTGAGGATGAGGGATGGCACATTGGGATGATTTGTGAGAGTTATGGGGGCCTATTCTTCTTCTTAGTTTTAACTCCTTCACCACCAAATGCTCCGGCCAAAATTTGGCAGAGCAAATGGTGTCAAATTGAGTTGGGGAGACGCTTATCTTAAACGAGGCTATCTCCCTGGCATAAGATAAGTTAAACTTCTCCACCTTTAAACCCACGGCTTTTATATTGCTTTGAATAAAAGCAATTACATCATTTTTGATGTGAGGGCCGGGGCCAGCCGTGAAACAAAACTTTGGTGGGACTCCCCACCAGTAGTTTGGGTACCACAGACCTAGTACCTGTGGTGGCAATATCCGGAGGTCCGGAACTTCTAATCACTGGTGGGATCGTAATAGACGGACAGCTAGTGAACTTGCGGGACACCACGGAACCGGACGCTACAGACGTTATTTGCTGCACGTTCTCCGAGGCGATGAATTCGGCTACCGAATCTGCATCGCCAGCAGCCATCGTTGCCCTTGGGGTGGCAAACGAAATCAGCTGCTGCACACGTTGAGTGGTCGGAGTTTTTCGGCCGCGAGCGAGTGAACCTTTTGCGCCTTTGAGACTCATTAAGCAGTTGCAGACTGCCAAACTGAGACTCAATGGCTAGGAGCCAATCGTACTGCTTTTTTAAAGCCAACGGTCAGCTCCTTGAAGCCCTTCCGCGTCTGCCTCATAAATATTACCATATCATTTCAACCGCACGGCATGCCTCACAACCGTAGTGCAAGCCATTACGTTTCGATATGGCATCACCCACGAGGCCCGTAAACCCAGCGCATTTTGCGTGCAGTATGCTATCGCAGATCCAGCAGGGGATAATCGGCTGATCATGGGTGATTTCTTTCCGACAGGATTTTTGGCACATACAACAGAAAACTCCATAAAAAAAATTTGAACAAAATTAAAATCAAATAATATTTAAAAAAAAAATGGCTATCAAACCAGTGTGTGCCAGACAAACGCTAATAGAGGAGAGGAGAACAGTTGCAGCAGCAGCTAATGAGAGAGAGAGCTACTGAACAGAAAGTTACGAGACCGAGAGAGAAAGAACAATTATTTTTAGTTTAGGTGGTAGGAGAGAGGATAATACAACAAAGCTACAAGACGAGAGAGGACTGTAATGAAATATAATGCGTACTCACGGCAACAACACAAACACGATAAGCCGACGCCGAAAAATAAAAGTTAAATAATGTTTTTACACAAATCAAAAGGCATGCACTCGCGGAATAGAATAGGTTTCCAGATTGTAGGCTGGTTAGGAAGTTAATTAAAAAGTTTATTTTACGAAAACACCGGCTGTTTATTCAAAACAAAAAAAAAAAGGGGAACGTTGTGAGTTGCTGCTGCGACCGCAACTCTTACATTTATACCCGATACATAGTCAGTATGACTACTTTAAACGACAATGAGTGCGCGGAGAGACAGAAAATCCAGTCAGAACGTGTCGACGGGCGCTGCGTAGCCACCGCAAATTGATTTGTTACTTTTGGCACACAATAATCCGATCTTATTCGGATTGGCAAGATTCGGCAATCTGGTAGATATGGCCATTCTCTATAATTGTGCGTTTTTAATTTTCTCCTATCTTTAAAATTGTGGATGCCAGATTTTCGTCCTTTGTGGGGAGGAAGTGGGCGGGCGAAGTTTTGAAATACAATTGTAACAGTGCCATGTCACAGAAGTCTGGATATGAAATGTCGTTGCTCTTAGCTCTTATAGTCTTTGAGCACTAGGTTGATAGGGACGGACAGACGGACGGACGGACGGTCGGACGGACGGACAGACGAGACATGGCTCAATCGACTCGGCTATTGATGCTGATCAAGAATATATATACTTTATGGGGTCGGAACGCTTCCTTCTGACGTTACACACATCCATTTTCAACACAAATCTAATATACCTCTATACTCATTTTCAGTATCGGGTATAAATCAAATTGCGGAGCGCAAAACAAAAACGTCTGATCACTACGAAGGTGAACGAACGAACATATAGGTAGTCCACGTCATATGCATGAATATGCGCAAGATGCAATGCTATATGTTCGTCATCGTACGGTCGGCCAGATCTTTTATTACTTTTACCTGTAACCCAATGTTCGGAGCAGCAGCCGTTAAAATCTCTTAAGTCACGTCTCTTAAGTTTTTCTGTTATCGCGTCATCCTATGTACGCTCTCACTGCATACAAGCACACACATATGTAACGCTCTTACTTCTTATAAGCCACTGCTTCGACCTCCATCGGTCTAGTCGGTCGTTCCTCTTCGAGGCAGTTGGTCAGCAGTCCTCTTCGTCGCCCAAAACACCTAACACCCAAATCGAAGTCCACGGCCACGGCCTCTAACAAAACAATATCGAACAATAAACGCCAAATTGTAACCTCAAACAACGGAGCAATTTTGAATTTGTAAATGTGGAGTCAGAGTTGCCGAAAAGCTCGGCAGCTTCCAACATTTTGGTGACCCCCGACGTGATCGCCGTGGACTTGTCGTGTGTTAGTAGTGTTCAAGTAGTTCGTTAAATCAAATTCGAAGGTTAAACGTGACATTGGTCGAAAAGTAGCGAACCAAAGATCGTTGTGGGCCGACCGTGGCAGTTCTAGCGACCCGCTATTCGTTTTCGCTTCTCTTTCGCCGTCTGTTTCGTTGCTGCGCAGCGCACTGTCGAGACCGGCTGCATAGAGTTCTAAGCGTGGTCCGTTAGTTTTCTTCGCCTCCTCTTTCGTCTTTTGCTTCAGCCAGCTCTCATGACCGTCTGCGCATATCACTCTCTCGAATTGAACTCGAAACAGTGCAAAACATCTCGGTCGTTCGTTTGTGCATAACTGTTGGTTCTTTTCGGTCGTCGCTTCGTTGTTTTGCTGGCGCATACATTTTGGACATACACACATAAAAGTGCCCGCGAAAGTGAACGCAAAACGTTTTAAACTCGTCTGAACTCTCGCGTTGCATCATTTTTCATTTTTATTCAACTGTGATAGACCATACACTCCGCGTCAACAATCTATAGCCAAAACCATGGGCAAAACGGAAAAAATAATAGAAGGAGTGGATCGTTGGCTATGGGCAATGATAGTGATACAGTGACAGTTGGCGATGCTCCACCTAGTGACAGGGTTAGTGCGAACGCAGCCACCACCCAGTTCCCTGCATCGCGGATTTCCTTCATGAGGTTTAAGGCTAGAGCCATTTTCGACAGGCTAGAGTCCATACCCACAGAGATGGATCGTGAAAAGCTGCGCCAAATGGATGAATATGATCTGCGAGGATTGTTGGAATCATTGACGGAGCTGAAATCGAATTTTATTGTGGCACACACCAGTTTGGAGGAAGTGGATTTTGAGTCTATGTCCAGTGAAATACCAGGAAAATTTGACTGTCCATCCTATCATTGAGGACCATTCTACAGCGTGCGTTGGGCAATCGTTCGCCGCCCACGCATTGTTACACGTTTCAAATGAACCCAAGTGAATCCCAATCTATTATGTACATGGCCAATCGATCGCGCTTGCCACAGCTGCAACTGCCCAAGTTCAGTGGAGCCTATACAGAGGGACAAGCTTTCTATTCCATGTTCACAACTGTTATTGATAGTGAAACTGAGCTGACTTCATCGAGAAGAAGAAGCATTTGCGGTACCGCATTAGCGGAGCTCAAAAATCGATTACCATTAATAAACGTTCATTCTACAGGCACACATTAGAGAAATACCGCAGGCGATATTCTCAAAATTGATTTGCTGCGGACGTTTACGACGGGCCACCCCACATCTTCGCGCGTTGGATGCGCTGGCAGCTAAGGAGGAAATAGCTGATTGCATCATCGTCCACGCACTCTGGAAGAATTTGAACAGGCAGACTTAAGTTAAATGGGAAGCAGCGTCGTCGAATCACGATCTTCCATCCTGGGGAGAAATTATCTGCCTTTCTGGAACAAAGATGTCGTACCCTTGAAGGCATTCACCACTCCATGCAAGGGCAAGATGGTCAGGGTTGCCAAATCAGGGGAAAACCGTGAGTACGCATCATCGAAAATCGTTTGCAGCATTATGCGCTCCTGTTTCCCTGTGTGTTTTGTGAGGGCACGAACCATATGATTGCCAATTGTCAACGGTTCAAAACTCTATCGCCGAATGATCGTCACAAGGAAGCAAGTGAGGCTCTTGTTATGCGTCAATTGCCTATGAAAGGGTCATCACGTGAAAGATTGTAAATCAGGTCCCTGCCGTACTTGCCAATCGAAGCACCACACTCTTCTGCATTTCCTTCGTCCAACAGAGCCCTTCCATACTGTTTCTTCATTTGAGCCGCAGCCAAATCATACCGCCATGATTGCATTGTCGCCCTCATCGCCGCAAGCTCATATATGCCAGCGTCCGTCTGAGCCTGTTCTATCTGTTTAGCCACCGTCGTCGTTCTCGTCAAAACAGCGCTGGAACTTTCATGCCATGTCGCGCATTGTTGGACTCAGGCTCGCAATTGCATTTCGTAACTACTCGTCTAGCTAATCAGCTTCAACTGCGAAAAACTAAGTTGCTGACTGCAGTCTCTGGCATAGGAGATACTAGCTTCTCAACCGAAGGTATCTCGGTGGATCCGTTCTGAAATCGTGGATTTCAGATTTCACCACTAGCATCACTGCCGTCGTTGCCACCAAAAGATTACGGACAGTCAACCTCGCGTCTCAATTAGCACTGCTAATTGGCCTATACCTTGATCCAGCCGCAGCGGCCGCCGCGGATAGATCTGCTCATCGGAGGCGGACTTTTCTTTGAGTTGCTGTGTGTGGACAAATTCAGCTGGCGCCTAGATTACCTTTGCTGCAGAAGACACATCTCTCGGATGGATTCTATCTGGTGGCGGGCACTCGGCCCCAACTCCTCGTCGTTCATCGCAACCCAATCTTCGGATGACACCAAT
>CM017777.1:17289645-17337257 GCA_008121275.1 Drosophila lowei
CCATCTTTTGATAAGGCCAAGGACTTCTTTGGCTTTATTCGAAATAGCGGATATATGAGAATTAAAACATAAGTTAAGTACAAAGATAATGCTCAAGTCATTAACTTTGTACAGGCGTTCCAAGGAGATGTTACTGATTGAGAAACACCCATTATTGAGAGCGTCGAGATCCGATTGAAGAAATAACGGGAACACCGGATCGCTGTAGGAAAAACAAAGCTTGACATCATCAGCATACATTAGGATTCGGGAACTAGTTAAAACTTGGGGAAGATCATTGATAAAGAGGTTAAATAATAAGGGCCCGAGATGGCTACCTTGCGGCACACCCGAAGAGACAAAAACTGATTTAGAAAGAGAAGATTGGAAGCAGACACGCTGAGAACGATTGCAAAGGTACGCATTAGTCCAGTGAAGAAGTTTAGCCGGAAATCCTAGTAGAGATAGTTTGTGGAGATTGTGATTAACTGAACCGAAAGCTTTACTAAAATCAGTATAAACTACGTCAGTTTGACATTGTTTTGCAAGTCCAGCGGTTACATAGGTGGAAAATTCAAGGAGGTTAGACGAAACAGAGCGACGTCGAGAGAGAGGTTTAACAGTTTTAGGAGAGGCACGCAAAGAGAATCAGCACAAAGTTTAAGAACGGCTCTGGGTACCATATCTGGCCCAGTTGAAAAATAACATTTACACGATTTTAAGTTAGTTAATAGGCCATCATAGCAAGAATAGAGGTAAGATTATTAGAAGGAACAGAGTAGCAAAGTTGAAAAATGAAGCGAATAGCCATACGAATATCCAAAACTATCCACACCAACTAGGATGTGACTAAAACGTTTGTCCGTCAATTCCATTGGCCCAACATGATCGAGATGATATTTTCACAATGGCCAATTACATTCACAATTACATTCATGCGTTACAATCTGCTATGATCTTAAACGTTTTGCCTAAAACATACATTCGCCACACCATTCCCTCGCCTTCGTCCAGGCTTGGTTTGATGATGTCATCCATATACACAACAACATCGACACTCTAGATCCACACTCGCATTTCCGCAATTATGAAACTTGTAAATACTGCTGGCGAGCTTGATATCCCAAGGGGAAAGTAAAAAACGCATATTGACCGTTTTTTGTCACGAATGACATACATCTCTGCGAACTTGACTCAACTGGCACATGAACAAATCCATTTTTCGAATCCAATGCTGAAACCCCTTGTAACGTTTGCGGCATTGGTAAATTATCACGAATCCCATTTTCGTTCAGTTTTCTGTAGTCGCAGCACAAACGCTTCTTGCGCATTTTGTAGAACCTAGAAAAATCGGGGAGGCATACTCTGACATGCTAGGCCTAATAATTTTCTCAGCCAGCCATTATTGTGCCTGATCGTCAACCACCACCGCAAATAATCTCGTTTCTCTCAAAAGGTATTTGGCCTTGCTCTTCAACTCTGGGTTTTAATTCCGTACCAGCCCGTTTATCTTCATGTTTACATTATTTAAAATAGTTCTGTCGATGATTGCTTCGAAGAAAATATCCTATCCGACCCCTCATGGAACCCAATATTCATCTGTATATCATCAATCTTAGATACAACAGGCCTGCTTTAGTATCAATGAACTCTTCGCAAATCACTAGTTATTACTTAGCGCGAAAGCTTCCAATTTTATCCAAAGAAGTTAAAATATTAGAATTCTTGCCATGCATTTTTCTGTTCAGCTCATTTAGATAAGCGAATTAGTCCGCCAGATATGCAAGTTTTATTACTCACTCTTCTTTTAAACACAGAAGCAAAATCTGAAACCAGGCCTCTTAAAACGTCGGGGTCTCATTTTTAGCTTGTAAATCCGATATAGCACTTTTCCGCGAGCATTAATGGAACGGAAGTGACTGATGATTTGCTCCCACTTCCTGAAATACTGCATTAAATAGACGAAAGTTCAGCGGTCGCAACATGATGTAATTGAAAATTATACTAACTTCTTGTAGCACAGAAAACAGTTCTTCTGGCACAGACTTTTTCACCAGTGCTTTCCTGTGTAAAAAAACAAAGCGACTCGCTCTTAAAGTAATTTCTTCACAAAACCTTGAAGAACACGCTTTGCCGAACACTGGTTTAAGGTATCTGTTTGAGATGCCAAGCTTTTTTGGCACCTATGTGTTTCAAAAATGAAAAGAGAATTTGGGTTAAACTTTATAATTCGTATTTAATCTTGGTGGCTTAGCGGAAGCCGATTGCTTGCTATGGCCAGATAAAATTTATGCGAGATCTATATGCAACCAATGCGCAGAGGGGTTAGCATAGAACTAAAAATGGACGACGGCGTTAGATCAAAATGATTGCCGAAGTGGCGGCAGCAGATCAAAGTAATTGCCGAAGTGGTGGCGGCAGAAAGCCCCTTTAGCGGGAGAGCGCAGCAGCTCTGCAGAAAGTCAACGTTTTACAACATAGGCGGCTCTCTGCTCATACAATAATAATGCTTAAAGTTATGGTTATTCTTCGGCGGCTGGCCCGAACATACCCCCGTTGGGAGCTAGTCTCTCAACAGATTCCTTAAGGGGCAGCAAACATAGCCGAGTGACGGCCCTCCTGATGTTTCCTGAGGATGTCTTTAGGTCAGCGACGCGACACACTCCGTCCTTGCCCATAACGACATCGACCACTCTAGCCAGTGGCCAACGCATTGGAGGAAGATTTTCGTCCTTCACCAGAACGAGATCGTTCTTGCAGATGTTTTGCGCGGAGGTATGCCACTTCGCGCGCTCTTGCAAAAGAGTGAGATACTCTTCGCGCCAACGGCTCCAAAATATTTGTTGTAGTTGGGTGACCCGCTGCCAGCCATCCAGACGATTGTAGTTCAGCTTCGTTAGGTCAGGCTCGAGGATTTGCTCATGGAGGCCGCCTAGAAGCAGATGAGCAGGAGTCAAAACGTCTAAATCATCAGGATTTTCTGAAAGCGAGAGCAAAGGGCGAGAGTTAACAATTGCAGTGATCTGACAGATCAGAGTGCGCAGCTCGTCGAAGCTAAGCACAGATGGTCCAACTGAGCGGTACAGGTGATATTTTGCGGTCTTCACGGCCGCTTCCCACAACCCGCCAAAATGCGGAGAGCGTGGTGGGATGAAACGCCAGTCGATCGAGTCAGCCAAGCAGGATTCATGGACCTCCTTCATATGCGGTTCAGACAAAGCTTCTTTAGCTCCAGAAGCTCGTTCTTGGCCCCAACGAAGTTTGTCGCATTGTCCGACCAAATTTGACTTGGCCTTCCTCGAGTGGAAGTAAAACGCTTTAGTGCGCCTAGAAACGATGCGGTGGTCAAATCCTTTACGAGCTCCATGTGTATAGCCTTAGAAGTGAAGCAGATGAATACGCTAATGTAGCACTTGATCGGAGGCCTCGTGCGGATTTCTGATCGGTAGAAAAAGGTCCACAGTAATCTACTCCAGTGACTTCAAAGCTCGAGATCCTTCCAAACGTTCCTTAGGTAGGTCTCCCATGATGTGTTCAACCATGCGCGGCCTAGTCCTGAAGCATCTCACACACTTGCTGACGACCCTTGACACTGCTTTAATACCTCCAATGGGCCAATATTCCAGCCGAATTTTGGATAGCAAGGCGCGAGGTCCGGCATGGAGGTTTCTTTCGTGATAATATCTTATCAGCGCAAAGGTAATGGAATGTCCCTTTGGCAGAATGAGCGGGTGCTGAGCGTCAAGTCCTAGCGATGAGTTGCCAAGACGACCTCCAACTCTAAGTAGTCCAGAATGATCGATGAACGGGCTGAGCGAACTAATAGAACTGGATTTTATGACTTGACCATTGCGCCGAATCTCCTTTATGTCCATCCACAAATTTGCCAGCTGAATGTGTCGAATTAGAAGACTTGCCGAATACCAGAAACGCTGAGTCCTGGATGCCTAAGACGATGTATAAATTTATGCATGTAGGCGAATGCGCTGCATGCGAAAGAATGAATTCGCAAATTTGCATCCGGACGTGAGATCGGCATGTGGAGACGTGATTAGCAATACTCTCTTGCGAAGCTCAAAGTTGCTATGTTGTTAGCAGGAGATACAGGCCACTTATCCTTGGAGCCTAGCAAAAGGATGGGCCGTGAAACCATAGCTCTGACTGGATAAGATGGCTGGGAAGCGAGCCTCTCGAAAGAATATCAGCAGGATTTAAAGATGTGGGAACATAGCGCCATTCCATGGCTGCCGTCAACTCCTGAATTGATGCCACTCGATTTGCCACGAAAACTTGAAATTTAGCTGGCTCGTCCTAATCCAAGATAATGCTGTTGACGAATCCGACCAGCAATAGAACCGACCTGTAAAGATTCCATGTCCTTTACATTCTGCATGATTTTCGCAAGCAAATGGGCTCCACTTAATTCCAGCTTAGGAATCGATATAGTCTTTAGCGGCGCCGCTCGCGACTTTGAGCACAAAACGTGGCTCGAAGACTGGGCTTCCCTGGACACGACATACACGCAAGCGCCATATGCTTCTAAGCTGGCATCACAGAATCCGTGAACTTCTGTAGCCACACTAGAACGAAGAACAAGCGAGGAAATGAGATCCGAGAAATGCTTGCCAAACTCAAGTCCATCCAAGTTGAATGCAACGCTGAGGGTAGGCTTTCATCCCAATCCAAATTTTTCTCCAAAGCTGCTGAAGAAAGTTTTTGCACCTGACAATGACTGGATTTATCAATCCAAGAGGGTCGTAGAACCGCGCAATCGTAGATAAAACCGACCGCTTTGATGGCTTTGAGTTTGTGTCCAGTGCGGACAAGGCAAAAGCAGCTGATCCGAAGCAGGGTCCCACGCTAAGCCGAGAGTTTTGGCTATGTCGCTTCCATCATTAAACTTTAGGAACTTCTCTATGTCATCTTCAGGGGTTCCCTCAAGTACTTCCTGGTGACTGGAGCACCATTTCCTAAGTCTAAAATTACCACGGGACAGTAAAGCTAATGTTTGGTGCATCTTGTCCATGACCTGTGCGACCGAATTACCGCCCAAAATAAGGTCATCCACGTAAAACTCCTGCCGCAGAGCAGCTGAGCCAAGAGGGTAGGACTCACCCTCGTCGAAGGCCAGCTGGTGCATTGCGCGGACCGCTAAAAATGATGCAGCCCTCGTCCCGTATGTGACGGTGTCTAATGTGTAGAACCTCGGACTCGATGGAATCTCGCCATAGGATGCACTGATACAAATTGTCGGGTGGAGACACTCGTACGCAGCGGTACATTTTACAAATGTCCCCAGTGAGAGCGACTGGATATGTTCGAAAGCGAATCAATATGTTAAACAATGCAGGCTACAATGCAGGCTACAGGGCCTGTCATCATCACATCATTTAGAGAATATCCAGTTGATGTAGCTGCGGATCCATCGAAAACGACACGGAGTTTTGTCGTCGTACTGTCCTCCTTTAGGACACAGTGATGAGGCAAGAAATATTTGCAGAGGCTACGGGAATCAGGGTTGACTTGGTGCATATGATGCAAATCAATGTACTCCCTCATAAAGGCGGAATACCCTTGAGTGTAGGATTACGCTCCAGTTTTCGCTCAGACTGATGAACCGTCGATAAGCCTGAGCATAAGATTCTCCTAAACGATCAGTATTGTTATTTAGTGGCAGACGAACTGCATACTCCCCGGATGGCAACCGTGAAACGTGGCTTACGAAATGTGCTTCACAATCGTCTTCTTCTTTGGTATTCAACCCAGCCTCCCACAATTCTCGACTTCCCAAAACATACGAAGAGTTTTATCCAACCTTGCTTCCATCTCAGCTTTCGAATCTGGAAAATTGTGCGTGGCCAAAAGCGCCGAGCTTGATACCTTCTGTCCACCGCCAGATACGATCCACCCAAGCCGGGTGCAGAAGAGGCAGGCCATCGGCGAGTTTGATTTGCCCTACGCAGAGGAGATCATAAAAACGCTCGCACCAATGAGGAGATCAACCCGTTGAGGATTGAAAATGCAGGATCAGCGAGCTGAATGTTAGATGGAATACTCAATCGGATACATTTACTGTCATACTTGGTTGAGAATCGGTAATCGTGGGGGCGATGAGAGCAGTAAGCGTAGTTGTGTAAGCAGAGGTGCGAGAATGCATACAAATGCTTATGGTGGATCCCTCAGTAGAAACGCTGGTATCGCTCAGCCCAGACACAAGTGCAGACGATTGAGTTATCCTAAGCTGTAGCTGCTGGGCGAACCTGGATGTGACGAGATGCAGCTGCGATCCTGAATCTAAGATGGCACGACAAGGAACTAAAACGCCAGACCGATTCTTCACGAGAACCACGGCTGTAGCCAGAAGCACGACATCAGAGTGAAGACCTTGGGCAGCAGCAAGAGGTAGACGAAGGTAGAGGCGAGCTGCTAGCAGAATTTTGAGCAACGGAAAGAGTGTCTGGTTGAACGGCCAGATCGGGAGGAGTAATACCTGGGCAGCTTTGTGTTGTGGGCTGTATACTATCGAAGTGCAACAAACTATGATGCCTACCGCCGCATACTCGACATTTTCCACTATTGCATGCGCGGGTCCGGTGCCCTTTAGGCAATTGAAGCATAGGGAAAGCTTCTTCACTTCTTTGTGGCGCAGCAACGGTGAGATTTCGAATATCTTGCACGAGTATATTCCATGGCCCGCTGAGTGGTAAAGACGCATACAGACGGGTCGGCGGAAGAGTTGGAAGCTACAAACGTTTTCTTAACCTGCGTATAGGAATGGTTTTCCCACCTGATCGCTACTAGTGTCGCTGTAGCATATTCCAATCGCTCCATTTTCTGGCAGCGTTGCTGCAAGAATTCGAAGAATTCCTCTGCGGTAGGTATAGCATCCGACGATGTGTGCCATTTGGTTTGCGTCTTCGAATCCAACTTCTGCAGCAGCATGTTGATGACCATGAATCCTGAAATCTCCTCAGCAGTTCCCAATGTCTGCAACGCTCGCATGTAAATTGACTGCATCCGAAAACTCCCGAAGCCTTTTAGCAGAAGGCGAGTCTACCCTCTTTAGCCCAAGAATCTTTTGATGTGTGCCTGGAAAACAAGTCTTTTGTTATTAAAGCGTTTATTAAGTATATCCAGAGCCGCACGATAATTGGCACTGGAGAGCTCCAACGATCGAATCGAATCCACTGAATCACTGAGATCCGCATCCGCTTCAATCACCGATTTAAACATGCCATAAAATCCGAAAACTCGACGTATCCACCAGAAAACTTAGGCACCTTTAGCTCAGGAAGTCGCTGCTTGTGAGCCATGATGATGGTATTATGTCCGGAATGGTTTGGCAGAGTCGCAGAATGAGCTTCAACAGCAGCCAGCAACTCAACTTTCAATGATATGAAAAGAGTATCGAAGTTTTCGCGCAGCTCACTCCCAATCTCGTTTTGATCGAAAGCCTCCAATTCATTATGGGCCTTATTGAATTCCTCACGAATTTCTGCCAACATATCAAGGCGCACCTCGACCTCCGCGGCGGTCAATTTGTCGATTTTATTCGCCGCGAAGGATTCGCCAAGCCTGTGCAATCGATCATATAATGACTGACTTTACGCTTATACAGACTCAGTCTGGAATCAGCCACCACAATATTTCCGCCCGCGCCTGTATTCGGATCATTGTCCATGTTAACCGTTGTGCAATTCGACACAACAACGGAAAATGAAATACCGCTTAAGCGACGATGTATAGACGCGAGAGCGAGAATGCAAGACACGAAAAGTCAAGAACGGCTGCAGCTGCGCAGAGAATGAGAGACGCTTAGTACCGGAATTTGTATATAAATATTCCAGCCGCACTCTCACTGAATTTGCACTTTAAACTGTTTTCAACGTGCACTATATTTGTTGGTAGTTAAACTACCCAACAACAAAATATTGTATAATTAATAAGTGTTTTAACGGAACGCGATTAAGCAATGGTTTTATATCACGTCGGGGTCACCAATGTTTGAGATGCCAAGCTTTTTGGCACCTATGTGTTTCAAAAATGAAAAGAGAATTTGGGTTAAACTTTATAATTCGTATTTAATCTTGGTAGCTTAGCGGAAGCCGATTGCTTGCTATGGCCAGATAAAATTTATGCGAGATCGATATGCAACCAATGCGCAGAGGGGTTAGCATAGAACTAAAATGGACGACGGCGTTAGATCAAAATGATTGCCGAAGTGGCGGCAGCAGATCAAAGTAATTGCCGAAGTGGTGGCGGCAGAGAGCCCTTTAGCGGGAGAGCGCAGCAGCTCTGCAGAAAGTCAACGTTTTACAACATAGGCGGCTCTCTGCTCATACAATAATAATGCTTAAAGTTACGGTTATTCTTCGGCGGCTGGCCCGAACAGTATCATTTATAAAATCTATGGGTAAACGGCTAATGTGCAGCCGTTTGATCAACCCTCCCAACCATGTATGTACAACATATTAGTAAAACTAAAGTAGAAGCCGTTGTGTTAGAATAGCTGATTTATTTAGATCTGAGTTCTGATTCTGTAACTCCTGAATGTTAATATATTGGTGTTTTTTCAAATCGGGGATTTTGGGGGAAAGATGCTTTGGTTAAAACCTTTCCATTTACAACTTTTGCAACTCTCTGCCATGCAAAAGTTCCCTTCCACAAAACTCAGCTAAACTTGTTAAGGTTAATCTAAAAATAGAGATAAACAAAACACAAAATCGGCGAAAAAATACACAAAATTGACAAAAATGTTCATAATCAATAATTTTACATTTCTGAACTACGTACGTAGTAAAACTTAAACATGTAAATATGTTGCCCCATTTTACAAAAGCTACCGTGTTCTTAATCAGCTTACTTTGAGAGCGCGCTGTTCAATCAGTGTTGTAAAACATAGATCAGGTGGATTTTATAGTACAGAAAAAACTTTTGGGTGTATGCAAAAAACCAAAAAGCACATAGTACGTTGGTGACTAGCTCCTTTAAACTACGCCCATATCTCTTGATCCTTGTTTAGCAATTACCTCCTTTGTTATTCGTAGTTGGTTTCCAGCTTCATGTAATCGAACCGTTTTCGTAGGGATACTTAAACACATTCCGCCCCCAAAATTGCTAACAGTAGCATAGGGTTCCGCTCCACTTACACAACGCTGCGGGTTCTTTAATAGTTCAATATATAGTCGTTAATTTATTACGTTTAACTTAATAATAAATAAGTTTGATTGTATTAATTCTTAGCACGTATTAAGGTGCGTTACATTTGCATTCTTAAATTTATTTTTATTAAAGACTTATAAGTCCAAATACATTATCTTTGTAGCAGAAAATGCTCCACAGAGGCTCAAAAGCTTGCAGTATAAATAACAGCTGTTGTAGTACCCGATATTTTAATAATTGTACCCATACACATAGATAAAATAAATTGGGCTAAGAATACCATGCTACTTATAATGGCAATATCAGTGCCCAATCCTCTTACTCCTGATCCATGTTTTGCTTGTCCATTTTCATCTAATTCAAACTGAAAACAATAATTATTTTTCTTATGCCGATTATAACATAATTTTGACACACTCACCGTGGACAAATAATGGTAGTGCGCTACAAGTAAATATGGCATGGTGAAGAGAGTAGAATACATAACACCCGCTGCAGCTAAATAGTATGACACTTATCTTGGCTCGAGTCAAGGCCATTAAGGCCATTCCAGTGCAATAAAAAAAGACCAATGTATACAAGCTTGGCCCTTAAAAATTTAAGAATATATGATTATTTTGTAAAAATTTTTAAATAATTGCACATTACCGAAAACGTTGAATAAGCTTGTCTATAACAAGGGAATAGCAAGCACATGATAGTGAATACATTGCCATTCCCCAACATCCGAAACGAATGCCCTCTTCGTAACGGATCTGAGGGTCTGTTGCTTTGGGTCACCATTGAATATAGCTTCGCCCACAAAATCAGTAAAATAAAGTGAGTAGCAAACGTGTGCCATCCAACAAAAAGATTCGTTAGGCATACCATTCGCAAGGAGTATGGCATGTATATAATGGATAGTAAATAGTGTGACAATGACTCTATTTGTACGGAGTTCTGTGCCTGTTGTAAATTTTCCACTTCAATTGTTTGTGTTAAGGGTTCTGGAATTTCCGTGAATGAAGTTTCATCAACATCCTTCAAGGTTGAGGTGTGATCTGCTGTCGTTCCAGTTATTAGCTTAAAATAAAATGTGCCAGCAGAAATCAACTAAAATGAATTTACATCATCGGATGGCCGAAGAAAAACAGGTTGTGAACGCGATCACCGCGAACAGCCATATGAATACGAATAAATACATTGAAGGATCGAACTGGACAGAATTTTCAAAAGTAAGTTAAACAGTTTTAAATATATCTTCTTCGAAAGCTGCACCAAAGAGACGCACAGTGCTGACTTCCGGCATTTCAGCCTTCAAATTAATAAATTCTAAACTCACATGTGTATTCGTAAAATAAATGGAACTAAACAGGCTGACAACGTTGCAAAGACCCTTTTGCCTTATTCGTTATATCATGTACGTATTTATATACCTGCATTTTTATGTAATTCTTGTTTCTTGATTCCTGTGCTTCCTCTGACATCTCTCCAATAAGTTGGCACTGATGTATTTGAGGATTCGTTATGAATTAGTGGACTGTATAATCTTTTGAGCTTATTTATTTATATTGGTTTTTAATATTGGTGGTTATATTACTAGGTGTTTTACATGTATGTATATGAATAGCGGGGGTGTCGATGATGCGGCGGTACAAACTATGCGTGCGGTTGGTTTCATCTAGAAATTTCTACTAACTTCCACTCCACAAAGAAGTCGAGCCAAAGGGAATTGAAAGATCATGCGATGCGACGGTCCAATGCAAAACGGTACACATCGATGTATGCAGCTGCGGGAGCTATACGTGTGAGAACCAGGGACCGTAAATAATCATTAATTTTTTTTTAATAAAAAATCTCTTACTTTAATGGACCTAGAACACTATTTCACTATGCAGTGAAAAATTACAAATAGTTTTGTAACAGTGAGAGCTCTACAGTCAGGTTTAATAGTCTCTGAGATCTGTGGATGCCACAGATTTTCGTCCTTTGCGGGGACGGAAGGGGGTGGGGCGAAATTTTGAAACTAACTCGTCAAGGTCCGATATCACAGGATTGTGGATACCAAATTTGGTTGCTGTAGCATTTATAGTCTCTGAGATCTACGAACTCACTTTTAGCAATAGGCAAAGCTGGCTATGATATGTGTGTGTTAAAGAGAGACAGGGCGAAAAATGAAATTGTTTTCTTCATTCTGGCTTTAATAATGATACGATGCAGATTCTGCAGTCTAGAAGACATGGTCATTCTTTACGATTCTGCGTTTTGGTTTCTCGTATCTTTACAATTGTGGATGCCACAGATTTTCGTCCTTTGTGGGGGCGGAAGTGGGCGGGCGAAGTTCTGAAATACATTTGTAGCAGTGACATATCACAGAAGTCTGGATACAAAACGTCGTTGCTCTAGCTAGCTCTTATAGTCTTTGAGCACTAGGCGCTGATAGGGACGGACAGACGGATGGACGGACGGACGGAGACAGACATGGCTCAATCGACTCGGCTATTGATGCTGATCAAGAATATATATACTTTATGGGGTCGGAAACGCTTCCTTCTGGACGTTACACACATCCACTTTTACCACAAATCTAATATACCCCAATACTCATTTTGAGTATCGGGTATAAAAAACATACAAAAACGGGGGGGAACGTTGTGAGTTGCTGCTGCGACCGCAACTCTACATTTATACCCGATACATAGTCAGTATGGCTTCATTTAACGACAAAGAGTGTGCGAGAGATACAGAAAATCAGTCAGAACGTGTCGACGGGCGCTGCGTAGCCACTGCAAATTGATTTGTTACTTTTGGCTATAATAATAATCCGATCTTATTCGGATTCGGCAAGACTCGGCAATCTGGTAGATATGGCCATTCTCTATGATTGTGCGTTTTAATTTTCTCCTATCTTCAAAATTCTGGTTGCCACAGATTTTCGTTTTTATGGCTGCGGAAGGGGTGGGCCGAAATTTTGAAACACACTTGTAGCAGTGAGCTATCAACAGTGAGTTCTGCAGTGAAAAATTACGAATAGTTTTGTAGCAGTGAGAGCTCGACAGTCAGGTCTAATAGTCTCTGAGATCTGTGGATGCTCCAGATTTTCGTCCTTTGCGGGGCCGGAAGGGGGTGTGGCGAGATTTTGAAACAAACTCGTCAAGGTCCGATATTATAGGAATCTGGATAACAAATTTGGTTGCTCTAGCTCTTATAGTCTCTGAGATCTAGGCGCTAATGTTTTGCGCTATGCAAAGCCGGCTATGATACGTGTGTGTTAGAGAGACAGGGTAAGAAAAATGAAATTGTTTTCTTCATTCTGGCTTTAATAATGATACGATGCAGATTCTGCAGTCTAGAAGATATGGTCATTCTCTACGATTCTGCGGTTTTGGTTTTCTCGTATCTTTAAAATTGTGGATGCCACAGATTTTCGTCCTTTGTAGGGGCGGGCGGGGCGAAGTTTTGAAATATACTTGTAACAGTGACATATCACAGAAGGCTGGATACAAAATGTCGTTGCTCTAGCTCTTATAGTCTTTGAGCACTAAGCGCTGATAGGGACGGACAGACGGACAGACGGACGGACGGACAGACGGACAGACAGACAAACATAGACTCGGCTATTGATGCTGATCAAGAATATATATACTTTATGGGGACGGAAACGCTTCCTTCTGGACGTTACACATGTTGGCACTCTCATTACCGGGAATATTTGGTATTCCATGAGCGCCACTTTTAATTTAGAGCGCTCCTTTTCATCTTCTCGGTCCCGCTCTTCTTCTCGCTCCCGACCCTCCCATCGTGATGTTTTGTTTAATTGTGGGTCGGACGGGTGTAGATGTGTGAAATAGTGTACCAGAGTTTAAATATATATATGTAAACAGATATATAGGCCCTCGATATCAGCAGATGACTATGACTGAACTTAAGGACGACGTACAAATAGGTTTGGTCGCGTGCACTCTTGCTAGGCTCGGGTCTAGCTCGCCGGATGGTCGGGTTCTTCCTCACCTAATTGTACTATCGTACTCCACTACATTTAAATAGTGCACTTTACGGGAAACTATAAGTGATTACACAAAAACAAAGTAAACTGAAATGCTGATAGCGCCGACACGCCAAATAAAAGCCCTACTGAACCCTTTCTAATTAGAGAGAACCTAGGTGTTGATTGTCCCTCTCTTCTGTACCCACCCTACCATGACAATGCGTTCGAGTTCTTGCATTGTCCCTTGATCAATCCTTTACTAAGATTTACCACATTTTATAAGATCCTGGCACGGATACTCGACAGACCATTTTATGATTTTAAAGATTCATTTCAATTCAAAACGATTCATATTTTAATATAATGCGAGACTTCAATTTCAATATTCATTACGTTGCAGTTGTAGAAACACAACAATTGACTTAGCTTCTAATTTGTGGGTAATATTTCCTTAATCCTAATTATCATATAAGTTTAGTTATAAATTCATTATTTTAAAGCATGAAAATTATTAGGGTATAGATATATATATATATAAAAACGAGAGAATAAGAATCGAAATCGTAAACAAAAGCTAGATCAGACTGGGGTGCATTTCACACACTGAGCAGACGGGTTTGAATCATTATACGTTGTATGCATATCTACACTTTCAAACCAATTACATAATTACTCACTCCGGCGTTATTGTCTTACGCTGATCGTTGGGCCCAATGACGACGTAGATGTTGACCGCAGCTGTTTAAAATATGGAAATCATAAATATATAATGCATACACAATTACACTACAAACACCGTCGCATAGTCATCAGCCAGTTGTTTTGGTTTTCATACAGACAGAAATTTAATTGTTATGCTCTATCGCGAAAATTGAACCAAAAGGTAACAAACGAAAGACAATTTAGTGTGCATATGCACATATGTGTGTAGGTATGTACGCGCGTAACATCAAAGAGGGTGCTAATAAAGTTTCAGTTACATTACGTTAAACTGCTGATGTTTATGCGTTGGAACTTGATAATGAATTAAATGTAAATTGGACAAAACTCGATCCCGCTGCTGCTTTGTAGACTCTGGCCCGCCTGAAGTTGGTTAGAGGTCAACAGGTGCGATGTATATGGTTCCTGGCCGTACTGACGAATCTTCCGCCAAGCCTATATTTAGTTATTTATGACTGAGCAGCACTAAATACTCTTGGCGATTAAGGCTAAACTGTTCCACTTGGATCTTTGGAGATTCCGAACTCGGTGGTAATATAAGGTCCAGAAAAGATGAATTATGGTTGGAGCTGGAGAGACCTCGACAACTGTTCGCCTAAGCCAGCTCCCAGGGTAGTCTTCTCGAGACTATACCGCGATGGGGCAGCTTAGGTACACCCCTGCAACATAGGTTATGTCGTGCACGGCACTAATATGAAAACATACCTCTTTTCCCAAATATATCTGCACTAAATTCTTGTCATTCACTGACCATTGGACTGTACGGCACTTGTAACTATATGCTTCCAGCATATATATATGTGGAAATATATATATTTTCCGGACAGCACTATATATATATGTGTGCACTGTGTATGTTGCTCGCACTCGGGAATCACCACGTCTTTACAGATCGATCAACTTTCTTCTATTGTTCAAAGCAGTAATAGACGATGGACTGAGTAGCATGTGCAGCAGAGCTTTTGAGCTTTTACTAACTGTGCAATCGTATGATCCAGAACATTCGCAGCAGCATAAAACGATCGTCTAATGCACAGCACAGCTTAACTGTGCAATCGTACGATTGCCGTCTATGCCCACTGTCCGTCGCTTGTATGTGTGCGTGGGCGTTCGGACTTAAGAGCGGCTAAAGCTTTGATCCAACCTTAAGAGCGGCTAAAGCTTGATCGTTCGAAATATCACTAGGGGGTCTCACGAGACGATAGAAGATAAACCTATTTTCCCTATATTTTTGTGCTGGCTACTACACCACAGATATTTATACAAGACCTGCTCGACGAATAATTATCTGAAGAACTTGATTAGAGAGATTATTTCCTGATTTGAATGTCTTTCAGATGATACACGCCGAGATATTTCTTGTTCTCATCGACCAATTCGTAATAGTACGGACTTCGCTTTTAATTACCTGAGCGGGAATGAACACAGGGGCTAGTTTAGAACTAAACTTTTTATAGCACTACTTTGTGTGAAATTTCTAGCATATACCAAATCCAATCTTTAATTGTGTATCACGGCAGCGTAAATTGTTTTCTTCGTGTGCCTTATTGACATTTCGCTTTAGCCTATAGGATTCTGCCTTCTCCATTCTAGTATCGTCGTTCAAAGGTCTAGTTTAGTGCGTAATCCTTCCCATTCAACATCATGTTTTGACCAAATGCTAGAAAATATGGAGAATACCCATGTAAGGTAGATCTCAATGAACCACTAATGGCATTCAGGTTACAGTCCCAATTGGAATGTTCGTTACCGATATAAGCTCGTATCGCAGCTATCACGGATCTATTCAGTCGCTCGCTGGCATTAGCTTGCGGTGAATAAATAGCTGTGCATTTTGTGTTATACCAAAGCTATTTAAAATGCCTGAAAGTAGCTAGATTTAAATTGGGATCCATTGTCTGACAAGATGACTTCTGGCACCCCAAATGTATAAAGAGAGACCTTCCAGATATTCACAGATCTTAGGGGCTGTAAATTTCTTCAGGGGACACAGAAAATGGAACTTAGTATTGTGATCGACAACTATGAGCAATCCTATGTTTCGCTTTTCGTGCGTGGGTATGGTCCTAAGAGATCTATGTTTAATTTCTGAAACGGCCTATCCGAAGTGAATGGTTTACCCATAGGAGGTCTAAGAATCATATTCGGACTCTTGGTCGTGCGACAAACGGTGCATTCAGATATGTACTTGCGCGTCTAGCTAACCATGCGAGGCCAGAATAACTATCTTTTAAGCTTCTCTATGGTTTTACCCATCCCACAATGTGCGGAGCTAGGGGCGTCATGAGCTTGATATAATACGTTCGTAATCAACCTTGACGGAACCCAAAGTTTCCATGATGCGTTCTCTTGAGACTCATCTCCCGATGCGAATTCTGTCCTTTTGAAAACTTGACCGTCTATCACTTTCAAGTCTGGGAACTTACTCTGATTCTGTTGAATGCTTTCTATTAAACTCAGATACTCAGCTGATTTGAATTGATCTGAGTCTAGATCAACCATGGGGTTTATTTGCGTGAGCTCCTCTATAGCCGGTTCATCCTGACGCGATAGAGTGTCAGCGACAACATTCAGTGTCCCCTTTCTATGTAGGATATTAAATGTGAAACTACGCAATTTCATAGACCATCTGGCTAATCTACCCGATAAATCTTTTTGTTGCATTAACCATTTAAGTGCTGCGTGATCGGTTATGACTACGAAGTCCTGTCCCTCAATATAAGATCGGAATTTTTATCCCTTTATGACTGTTAAGCACTCTAGTTCGGTAACCGAATAATTACGTTGTGCCTTGGATAATTTTTCTGACATGTAAGCAATTGGCAATTCAACGCCGTTCGTTCTTGCGCTAAAACACAGCCGATTCCGTAAGTGCTAGCATCACAGAGCAAAATAAAAGGTTTTGAGAAGTCAGGAGTTATCAAAATGGGTGATGGTTAAACAGGACTTTAAGGTCTCAAACGACTGTTGAGCATCCTCATTCCACTGTAAATCTTTTTTCTTCTTAAGCAACTCGGTTAGGGGAAAACGGTAGCATAATTTTCAACGAAACGTCGGTACCAACCGGATAACCCCAAAATCGACGCAGTTGCCTAACGGTAACTGGCACAGGAACTTCGAGATGGCCTTGATTTTGTCTGGATTTGTCTTTATCTGACCATTACCAATAATAAAACCCAAATACGTGATTTCTTTATGCAAAAGTTTGATTTCCCTATGTTAATGGTTAGATTTGCTTTGCGTAGACACAACGCTATCTCCTGTAACAACAGTAAATGCGACTCGAAATCCTCTGGTAAAACAAGTAGATCATCTAAATATACAAATACACGTGTACGAAGATGAGCTGGAATAACTCGATCCATTAGTCTACAGAGAGTTTGAGCGGCATTGCAAAGACTAAATGGCATCATTTTATATTGATATAATGGTCGGTTAGGCACTGTAAATGCACTGTCGCGATTGTTCATCCAACGGGATTTGCCAAAATGCGTGTTTCATGTCTAATCCAGTGATGTAACGAGCGGGTGGTAATCGACTTAGAATACCATCAATATGTGGTAACGGATATGCATCCCGTCTTGTAACCTTGTTCACTTCTCTTGAATCGAGACACAGTCTATATTTTTCGCCTTTCTTTACCAAAACGCAATTACTGCTCCAGGGACTAGTCGACTCCTCTATAACATCGAGCGCAAGCATATTGTCCACCTCGGCAAACATCAATTTCTCAATGGCTGGTGATACCGGCCAATGTCGTTGTTTACGGGAATAGCTGCTCCAACATCTATAGAGTGTGTGACTAAACTGGTACGGCCTAATCCTTCAGTAGCGAAAGATGGAAAACAACCTATCACTTTATCTAAGCGAATTCTCTCGTCTGCTGTCAATTTATGTAGGTTCGGTGGTTCTTCGACGTCCACCTCCAACATCTAATTCAGATACCTCTGCAGTGTGTGTGATTTTATCTAAAAGTCCAAATTTTGCCAGAAGCCCAAATAGACGTCTTGCTTGAGTTCAGGAATAAGAAACATTTCCAGGTCTGCCGTGCATCCACGGTAATTAATTTGTGTTACCAGCTTGCCTATAACCTTACTTTTAGTATCGTTAGCCGTTCGTATTGCTCCTGAACACTTTTAACCTTGCAATGCGCCACATTTCTTTCGCGGCTGAACTCCAATACAACTGATTGTGGCCCCGAATCCAACAAAGCTATGTAATCACTGCCCTCAATGGTGACATTGGTATACAGCCTGTTATCCGAACTAAAAATATAGCTGAAACAAACTTGTTCTTATTCTTAACCATCTTCCTGTCTCAAACGTTTAGTTGAACGTTTGGGCTTTCTTACAAATTTAAAACTATCTATCCTATCAAAATTTTCTTACGCGTTGTAATATAATTTGCTTCCCTTTCAGGTAAAGGAGTAAATGAAAATGATATGCCGTAGGCAGGGTTTCTCTACTGTTTGTGAGCTGATCTTGCTCATTTAAACTTTGGTCGTTCGTTAAAGTAGGTGATTCTTGCAAACTTTTTCTAAGGATGTGTCTGCTTGTTGTTGTTTAACACATCCTTCTGCCGGTTTCCCGGAGGGACATACCGGTTTGTAAGTATCTTTGTTCCACACCCGTAGCAAAAGATCTTACGAGGACCTACACAATCGTCAAATTTATGACCTTTGTTGTCACAGTTCCAGCAAGTTGGAACTGTCTGTGAAGTACGACGTTGTATTTGACACACTTCATTATGCTCGACGAAAAGAGAATTTGGGTTAAACTTTATAATTCGTATTTAATCTTGGTGGCTTAGCGGAAGCCGATTGCTTGCTATGGCCAGATAAAATTTATGCGAGATCTATATGCAACCAATGCGCAGAGGGTTAGCATAGAACTAAAATGGACGACGGCGTTAGATCAAAATGATTGCCGAAGTGGCGGCAGCAGATCAAAGTAATTGCCGAAGTGGTGGCGGCAGAAAGCCCCTTTAGCGGGAGAGCGCAGCAGCTCTGCAGAAAGTCAACGTTTTACAACATAGGCGGCTCTCTCTCATACAATAATAATGCTTAAAGTTATGGTTATTCTTCGGCGGCTGGCCCGAACATACCCCCGTTGGGAGCTAGTCTCTCAACAGATTCCTTGGCAGCAAACATAGCCGAGTGACGGCCCTCCTGATGTTTCCTGAGGATGTCTTTAGGTCAGCGACGCGACACACGTCCTTGCCCATAACGACATCGACCACTCTAGCCAGTGGCCAACGCATTGGAGGAAGATTTTCGTCCTTCACCAGAACGAGATCGTTCTTGCAGATGTTTTGCGCGGAGGTATGCCACTTCGCGCGCTTTGCAAAGAGTGAGATACTCTTCGCGCCAACGGCTCCAAAATATTTGTTGTAGTTGGGTGACCCGCTGCCAGCCATCCAGACGATTGTAGTTCAGCTTCGTTAGGTCAGGCTCGAGGATTTGCTCATGGAGGCCGCCTAGAAGCAGATGAGCAGGAGTCAAAACGTCTAAATCATCAGGATTTTCTGAAAGCGAGAGCAAAGGGCGAGAGTTAACAATTGCAGTGATCTGACAGATCAGAGTGCGCAGCTCGTCGAAGCTAAGCACAGATGGTCCAACTGAGCGGTACAGGTGATATTTTGCGGTCTTCACGGCCGCTTCCCACAACCCGCCAAAATGCGGAGAGCGTGGTGGGATGAAACGCCAGTCGATCGAGTCAGCCAAGCAGGATTCATGGACCTCCTTCATATGCGGTTCAGACAAAGCTTCTTTAGCTCCAGAAGCTCGTTCTTGGCCCCAACGAAGTTTGTCGCATTGTCCGACCAAATTTGACTTGGCCTTCCTCGAGTGGAAGTAAAACGCTTTAGTGCGCCTAGAAACGATGCGGTGGTCAAATCCTTTACGAGCTCCATGTGTATAGCCTTAGAAGTGAAGCAGATGAATACGCTAATGTAGCACTTGATCGGAGGCCTCGTGCGGATTTCTGATCGGTAGAAAAAGGTCCACAGTAATCTACTCCAGTGACTTCAAAGCTCGAGATCCTTCCAAACGTTCCTTAGGTAGGTCTCCCATGATGTGTTCAACCATGCGCGGCCTAGTCCTGAAGCATCTCACACACTTGCTGACGACCCTTGACACTGCTTTAATACCTCCAATGGGCCAATATTCCAGCCGAATTTTGGATAGCAAGGCGCGAGGTCCGGCATGGAGGTTTCTTTCGTGATAATATCTTATCAGCGCAAAGGTAATGGAATGTCCCTTTGGCAGAATGAGCGGGTGCTGAGCGTCAAGTCCTAGCGATGAGTTGCCAAGACGACCTCCAACTCTAAGTAGTCCAGAATGATCGATGAACGGGCTGAGCGAACTAATAGAACTGGATTTTATGACTTGACCATTGCGCCGAATCTCCTTTATGTCCATCCACAAATTTGCCAGCTGAATGTGTCGAATTAGAAGACTTGCCGAATACCAGAAACGCTGAGTCCTGGATGCCTAAGACGATGTATAAATTTATGCATGTAGGCGAATGCGCTGCATGCGAAAGAATGAATTCGCAAATTTGCATCCGGACGTGAGATCGGCATGTGGAGACGTGATTAGCAATACTCTCTTGCGAAGCTCAAAGTTGCTATGTTGTTAGCAGGAGATACAGGCCACTTATCCTTGGAGCCTAGCAAAAGGATGGGCCGTGAAACCATAGCTCTGACTGGATAAGATGGCTGGGAAGCGAGCCTCTCGAAAGAATATCAGCAGGATTTAAAGATGTGGGAACATAGCGCCATTCCATGGCTGCCGTCAACTCCTGAATTGATGCCACTCGATTTGCCACGAAAACTTGAAATTTAGCTGGCTCGTCCTAATCCAAGATAATGCTGTTGACGAATCCGACCAGCAATAGAACCGACCTGTAAAGATTCCATGTCCTTTACATTCTGCATGATTTTCGCAAGCAAATGGGCTCCACTTAATTCCAGCTTAGGAATCGATATAGTCTTTAGCGGCGCCGCTCGCGACTTTGAGCACAAAACGTGGCTCGAAGACTGGGCTTCCCTGGACACGACATACACGCAAGCGCCATATGCTTCTAAGCTGGCATCACAGAATCCGTGAACTTCTGTAGCCACACTAGAACGAAGAACAAGCGAGGAAATGAGATCCGAGAAATGCTTGCCAAACTCAAGTCCATCCAAGTTGAATGCAACGCTGAGGGTAGGCTTTCATCCCAATCCAAATTTTTCTCCAAAGCTGCTGAAGAAAGTTTTTGCACCTGACAATGACTGGATTTATCAATCCAAGAGGGTCGTAGAACCGCGCAATCGTAGATAAAACCGACCGCTTTGATGGCTTTGAGTTTGTGTCCAGTGCGGACAAGGCAAAAGCAGCTGATCCGAAGCAGGGTCCCACGCTAAGCCGAGAGTTTTGGCTATGTCGCTTCCATCATTAAACTTTAGGAACTTCTCTATGTCATCTTCAGGGGTTCCCTCAAGTACTTCCTGGTGACTGGAGCACCATTTCCTAAGTCTAAAATTACCACGGGACAGTAAAGCTAATGTTTGGTGCATCTTGTCCATGACCTGTGCGACCGAATTACCGCCCAAAATAAGGTCATCCACGTAAAACTCCTGCCGCAGAGCAGCTGAGCCAAGAGGGTAGGACTCACCCTCGTCGAAGGCCAGCTGGTGCATTGCGCGGACCGCTAAAAATGATGCAGCCCTCGTCCCGTATGTGACGGTGTCTAATGTGTAGAACCTCGGACTCGATGGAATCTCGCCATAGGATGCACTGATACAAATTGTCGGGTGGAGACACTCGTACGCAGCGGTACATTTTACAAATGTCCCCAGTGAGAGCGACTGGATATGTTCGAAAGCGAATCAATATGTTAAACAATGCAGGCTACAATGCAGGCTACAGGGCCTGTCATCATCACATCATTTAGAGAATATCCAGTTGATGTAGCTGCGGATCCATCGAAAACGACACGGAGTTTTGTCGTCGTACTGTCCTCCTTTAGGACACAGTGATGAGGCAAGAAATATTTGCAGAGGCTACGGGAATCAGGGTTGACTTGGTGCATATGATGCAAATCAATGTACTCCCTCATAAAGGCGGAATACCCTTGAGTGTAGGATTACGCTCCAGTTTTCGCTCAGACTGATGAACCGTCGATAAGCCTGAGCATAAGATTCTCCTAAACGATCAGTATTGTTATTTAGTGGCAGACGAACTGCATACTCCCCGGATGGCAACCGTGAAACGTGGCTTACGAAATGTGCTTCACAATCGTCTTCTTCTTTGGTATTCAACCCAGCCTCCCACAATTCTCGACTTCCCAAAACATACGAAGAGTTTTATCCAACCTTGCTTCCATCTCAGCTTTCGAATCTGGAAAATTGTGCGTGGCCAAAAGCGCCGAGCTTGATACCTTCTGTCCACCGCCAGATACGATCCACCCAAGCCGGGTGCAGAAGAGGCAGGCCATCGGCGAGTTTGATTTGCCCTACGCAGAGGAGATCATAAAAACGCTCGCACCAATGAGGAGATCAACCCGTTGAGGATTGAAAATGCAGGATCAGCGAGCTGAATGTTAGATGGAATACTCAATCGGATACATTTACTGTCATACTTGGTTGAGAATCGGTAATCGTGGGGGCGATGAGAGCAGTAAGCGTAGTTGTGTAAGCAGAGGTGCGAGAATGCATACAAATGCTTATGGTGGATCCCTCAGTAGAAACGCTGGTATCGCTCAGCCCAGACACAAGTGCAGACGATTGAGTTATCCTAAGCTGTAGCTGCTGGGCGAACCTGGATGTGACGAGATGCAGCTGCGATCCTGAATCTAAGATGGCACGACAAGGAACTAAAACGCCAGACCGATTCTTCACGAGAACCACGGCTGTAGCCAGAAGCACGACATCAGAGTGAAGACCTTGGGCAGCAGCAAGAGGTAGACGAAGGTAGAGGCGAGCTGCTAGCAGAATTTTGAGCAACGGAAAGAGTGTCTGGTTGAACGGCCAGATCGGGAGGAGTAATACCTGGGCAGCTTTGTGTTGTGGGCTGTATACTATCGAAGTGCAACAAACTATGATGCCTACCGCCGCATACTCGACATTTTCCACTATTGCATGCGCGGGTCCGGTGCCCTTTAGGCAATTGAAGCATAGGGAAAGCTTCTTCACTTCTTTGTGGCGCAGCAACGGTGAGATTTCGAATATCTTGCACGAGTATATTCCATGGCCCGCTGAGTGGTAAAGACGCATACAGACGGGTCGGCGGAAGAGTTGGAAGCTACAAACGTTTTCTTAACCTGCGTATAGGAATGGTTTTCCCACCTGATCGCTACTAGTGTCGCTGTAGCATATTCCAATCGCTCCATTTTCTGGCAGCGTTGCTGCAAGAATTCGAAGAATTCCTCTGCGGTAGGTATAGCATCCGACGATGTGTGCCATTTGGTTTGCGTCTTCGAATCCAACTTCTGCAGCAGCATGTTGATGACCATGAATCCTGAAATCTCCTCAGCAGTTCCCAATGTCTGCAACGCTCGCATGTAAATTGACTGCATCCGAAAACTCCCGAAGCCTTTTAGCAGAAGGCGAGTCTACCCTCTTTAGCCCAAGAATCTTTTGATGTGTGCCTGGAAAACAAGTCTTTTGTTATTAAAGCGTTTATTAAGTATATCCAGAGCCGCACGATAATTGGCACTGGAGAGCTCCAACGATCGAATCGAATCCACTGAATCACTGAGATCCGCATCCGCTTCAATCACCGATTTAAACATGCCATAAAATCCGAAAACTCGACGTATCCACCAGAAAACTTAGGCACCTTTAGCTCAGAAAGTCGCTGCTTGTGAGCCATGATGATGGTATTATGTCCGGAATGGTTTGGCAGAGTCGCAGAATGAGCTTCAACAGCAGCCAGCAACTCAACTTTCAATGATATGAAAAGAGTATCGAAGTTTTCGCGCAGCTCACTCCCAATCTCGTTTTGATCGAAAGCCTCCAATTCATTATGGGCCTTATTGAATTCCTCACGAATTTCTGCCAACATATCAAGGCGCACCTCGACCTCCGCGGCGGTCAATTTGTCGATTTTATTCGCCGCGAAGGATTCGCCAAGCCTGTGCAATCGATCATATAATGACTGACTTTACGCTTATACAGACTCAGTCTGGAATCAGCCACCACAATATTTCCGCCCGCGCCTGTATTCGGATCATTGTCCATGTTAACCGTTGTGCAATTCGACACAACAACGGAAAATGAAATACCGCTTAAGCGACGATGTATAGACGCGAGAGCGAGAATGCAAGACACGAAAAGTCAAGAACGGCTGCAGCTGCGCAGAGAATGAGAGACGCTTAGTACCGGAATTTGTATATAAATATTCCAGCCGCACTCTCACTGAATTTGCACTTTAAACTGTTTTCAACGTGCACTATATTTGTTGGTAGTTAAACTACCCAACAACAAAATATTGTATAATTAATAAGTGTTTTAACGGAACGCGATTAAGCAATGGTTTTATATCACGTCGGGGTCACCAATGTTTGAGATGCCAAGCTTTTTGGCACCTATGTGTTTCAAAAATGAAAAGAGAATTTGGGTTAAACTTTATAATTCGTATTTAATCTTGGTAGCTTAGCGGAAGCCGATTGCTTGCTATGGCCAGATAAAATTTATGCGAGATCGATATGCAACCAATGCGCAGAGGGGTTAGCATAGAACTAAAAATGGACGACGGCGTTAGATCAAAATGATTGCCGAAGTGGCGGCAGCAGATCAAAGTAATTGCCGAAGTGGTGGCGGCAGAGAGCCCTTTAGCGGGAGAGCGCAGCAGCTCTGCAGAAAGTCAACGTTTTACAACATAGGCGGCTCTCTGCTCATACAATAATAATGCTTAAAGTTACGGTTATTCTTCGGCGGCTGGCCCGAACAGTATCATTTATAAAATCTATGGGTAAACGGCTAATGTGCAGCCGTTTGATCAACCCTCCCAACCATGTATGTACAACATATTAGTAAAACTAAAGTAGAAGCCGTTGTGTTAGAATAGCTGATTTATTTAGATCTGAGTTCTGATTCTGTAACTCCTGAATGTTAATATATTGGTGTTTTTTCAAATCGGGGATTTTGGGGAAAGATGCTTTGGTTAAAACCTTTCCATTTACAACTTTTGCAACTCTCTGCCATGCAAAAGTTCCCTTCCACAAAACTCAGCTAAACTTGTTAAGGTTAATCTAAAAATAGAGATAAACAAAACACAAAATCGGCGAAAAAATACACAAAATTGACAAAAATGTTCATAATCAATAATTTTACATTTCTGAACTACGTACGTAGTAAAACTTAAACATGTAAATATGTTGCCCCATTTTACAAAAGCTACCGTGTTCTTAATCAGCTTACTTTGAGAGCGCGCTGTTCAATCAGTGTTGTAAAACATAGATCAGGTGGATTTTATAGTACAGAAAAAACTTTTGGGTGTATGCAAAAAACCAAAAAGCACATAGTACGTTGGTGACTAGCTCCTTTAAACTACGCCCATATCTCTTGATCCTTGTTTAGCAATTACCTCCTTTGTTATTCGTAGTTGGTTTCCAGCTTCATGTAATCGAACCGTTTTCGTAGGGATACTTAAACACATTCCGCCCCCAAAATTGCTAACAGTAGCATAGGGTTCCGCTCCACTTACACAACGCTGCGGGTTCTTTAATAGTTCAATATATAGTCGTTAATTTATTACGTTTAACTTAATAATAAATAAGTTTGATTGTATTAATTCTTAGCACGTATTAAGGTGCGTTACATTTGCATTCTTAAATTTATTTTTATTAAAGACTTATAAGTCCAAATACATTATCTTTGTAGCAGAAAATGCTCCACAGAGGCTCAAAAGCTTGCAGTATAAATAACAGCTGTTGTAGTACCCGATATTTTAATAATTGTACCCATACACATAGATAAAATAAATTGGGCTAAGAATACCATGCTACTTATAATGGCAATATCAGTGCCCAATCCTCTTACTCCTGATCCATGTTTTGCTTGTCCATTTTCATCTAATTCAAACTGAAAACAATAATTATTTTTCTTATGCCGATTATAACATAATTTTGACACACTCACCGTGGACAAATAATGGTAGTGCGCTACAAGTAAATATGGCATGGTGAAGAGAGTAGAATACATAACACCCGCTGCAGCTAAATAGTATGACACTTATCTTGGCTCGAGTCAAGGCCATTAAGGCCATTCCAGTGCAATAAAAAAAGACCAATGTATACAAGCTTGGCCCTTAAAAATTTAAGAATATATGATTATTTTGTAAAAATTTTTAAATAATTGCACATTACCGAAAACGTTGAATAAGCTTGTCTATAACAAGGGAATAGCAAGCACATGATAGTGAATACATTGCCATTCCCCAACATCCGAAACGAATGCCCTCTTCGTAACGGATCTGAGGGTCTGTTGCTTTGGGTCACCATTGAATATAGCTTCGCCCACAAAATCAGTAAAATAAAGTGAGTAGCAAACGTGTGCCATCCAACAAAAAGATTCGTTAGGCATACCATTCGCAAGGAGTATGGCATGTATATAATGGATAGTAAATAGTGTGACAATGACTCTATTTGTACGGAGTTCTGTGCCTGTTGTAAATTTTCCACTTCAATTGTTTGTGTTAAGGGTTCTGGAATTTCCGTGAATGAAGTTTCATCAACATCCTTCAAGGTTGAGGTGTGATCTGCTGTCGTTCCAGTTATTAGCTTAAAATAAAATGTGCCAGCAGAAATCAACTAAAATGAATTTACATCATCGGATGGCCGAAGAAAAACAGGTTGTGAACGCGATCACCGCGAACAGCCATATGAATACGAATAAATACATTGAAGGATCGAACTGGACAGAATTTTCAAAAGTAAGTTAAACAGTTTTAAATATATCTTCTTCGAAAGCTGCACCAAAGAGACGCACAGTGCTGACTTCCGGCATTTCAGCCTTCAAATTAATAAATTCTAAACTCACATGTGTATTCGTAAAATAAATGGAACTAAACAGGCTGACAACGTTGCAAAGACCCTTTTGCCTTATTCGTTATATCATGTACGTATTTATATACCTGCATTTTTATGTAATTCTTGTTTCTTGATTCCTGTGCTTCCTCTGACATCTCTCCAATAAGTTGGCACTGATGTATTTGAGGATTCGTTATGAATTAGTGGACTGTATAATCTTTTGAGCTTATTTATTTATATTGGTTTTTAATATTGGTGGTTATATTACTAGGTGTTTTACATGTATGTATATGAATAGCGGGGGTGTCGATGATGCGGCGGTACAAACTATGCGTGCGGTTGGTTTCATCTAGAAATTTCTACTAACTTCCACTCCACAAAGAAGTCGAGCCAAAGGGAATTGAAAGATCATGCGATGCGACGGTCCAATGCAAAACGGTACACATCGATGTATGCAGCTGCGGGAGCTATACGTGTGAGAACCAGGGACCGTAAATAATCATTAATTTTTTTTTAATAAAAAATCTCTTACTTTAATGGACCTAGAACACTATTTCACTATGCAGTGAAAAATTACAAATAGTTTTGTAACAGTGAGAGCTCTACAGTCAGGTTTAATAGTCTCTGAGATCTGTGGATGCCACAGATTTTCGTCCTTTGCGGGGACGGAAGGGGTGGGGCGAAATTTTGAAACTAACTCGTCAAGGTCCGATATCACAGGATTGTGGATACCAAATTTGGTTGCTGTAGCATTTATAGTCTCTGAGATCTACGAACTCACTTTTAGCAATAGGCAAAGCTGGCTATGATATGTGTGTGTTAAAGAGAGACAGGGCGAAAAATGAAATTGTTTCTTCATTCTGGCTATAATAATAATACAATCCAATTCAAATTCTGCAGTCTAGAAGATAAATTTAATCTCTACGATTTGCGTTCTTAATTTTCTCGTATCTTTAAAATTGTGGATGCCACAGATTTTTCGTCCTTTGTGGGGGGGCGGAATTGGGCGGGCGAAGTTTGAAATACACTTGTAACAGTGACATATTACAGAAGTCTGGATAGAAAATGTCGTTACTCTAGCTCTTATAGTCTTTGAACACTATGCGCTAATAGGGACGGACAGACGGACAGACGGACGGACGGACAGACGGACAGACAGACATGGCTCAATCGACTCGGCTATTGATGCTGATCAAGAATATATATACTTTATGGGGTCGGAAACGCTTCCTTCTGGACGTTACACTTTTACCACAAATCTAATATACCCTGTTCAGAGCAGAAGCTGTAACAGAGCAACCGAGCTGTTAGCACCCCCAGGCTAACAGCCTGTTATCGCTGCTGGGTGCCGCGCTCAGTTAACAGCCAGTTACATAGCCCATGCCTCGCTCTCGCGCTCTCGGTTCGGTGCGCTCCTACGATCCGCGTCGCTCACCGTAGTCAGGATGTAAACGACAATGAGTTACGTTTCCCACCCGCCCTGAAGCTGCCGTCGTGCACATACGCGCACCTACAATCTACATACATATATACGAAAATACATGGAATATTTATTGGAACCACTCTGACTTCTTCATTTGGATATTTTCCCTCGTCGCTAGAGGCCGCTCCGGTGATCGCCCTACTACAAACATTGGTCCTTCAAAAGGGAGAAGTGCCGGATTTCTCTAACCAAAGGAGGAGTGCACCTAGCCAGCATCGGCGGATCATTTCAATCAAGATAAGTACAAATTCGTCACTTGCCCATCTCCAGTGGCTCCACCTGTTGGTTCTCCGTTTCTTCGAATGCTCTATGTACCCACATCCCCGCACCAAGTTAAACGGTTGGTTTCCCAGTTCCGTGGTCTGTGCATCCAGTCGCGCCACAGTGAAATTACAATAATTCACCCGCAGCAAGCTCAATCCAAGCCGCCGGCTAATACGCCGGCCCCCTATCTATACATATGTACATATGCCGATGTACATATGTATGTCGCTCTAGCTCAAATAAACCATATTTCGTTCCGCCAACGGTTGTGGCCTCCGATTATTTTCAAAGGTTTAATTTTATCCGAGCTAACTCCTGCGTTCCGCCTCCGATCAGTCATATATAGTGGTCTGTAAATAATATTCCTACCTCCCAGCTACCATGATTCCATACATACATACGTACAAATTACACAATTATCGACATCTACATATTCATCTACTTTCGTCCAACTCCATTCAATTCGGCATATTGCGCGATCGTAGCACATATATCCAGTCCTGCTGCGCTACACGGTATCCTCCGTACGCATAAGCACCTCCGAATTAAAGATAAATTGTCGCCAATCCAGGGCGGTACGTGGTTTGGCAATTAATTGCATTTCAATTTGCAATTGTTGATTCTGTACATCACCCATTGGGACCAGGGCTGGGCGACCGATCGATCACCATCAATACCGATAGTATCGAGTTTGAGCCGCGTCGAATAAATACGGCTTCCTCAGCTGTATTAAATCGTAAAAAAGGCCAAAGTAAATGACAACAAGTAAATCCAAAACCCACAGTTTATAACTGTTTCCCTGGTTTTCGGTTCAACGTCCATTGAATGCGCCCGAGTGCCAAATGCAAGTGTATTTTCTTACCAAGTGTTATTTGTTCCGATAGGCTTCCACCACACATACAGCAGTCAGCTTGATGACTAGAAAGAAATAAAATTCCTCTGCATTCCATCCGCAGTCAACATCCCACTACCTAATTCGTTGCAAAGGTAAACGGAGGAACACCATACTGACAATATTTCGGGAATATTGCCAGCCAATGTGACCGTTCCTCTCCTCAGCTCTTCTCAATTGGGATCACTCATAGTTTGAGAGCCTCTACCAAGAGTAAAACCTAAACAGTTGATCCAACAATTGCATTCAGCAAAGCTCGAAGACCTTTCCGTCTATTACGACCATAGTGGCTTTGAAAATAAATATTTCTTTTCTGCTCTTGTGGTGTCCGTATCTACTCTCGAATCCAGCCAAGGTTGTAGCCATCCGCCCCACACTTCCGCATCCGATTTGGATGTTTTCTCTTTTCTGCGTGTGAGCGCCGAATATGCCAACAGGTCGCAGGCGGTCCAAACAGCACCAGCTCTGCCGGAAACGTTTCTCCACCTCGGTGAGGCCGCAATATGACGCCCCAGGTGACTCGAGGGAGACCCACCACTCCGCGTCAGGGGCCTGGTTCCACGCGAAGCTCGGTCCTGTTCCCGTCACCGATCACACTTAAGGTGCCAGCGCGTACGCAAAAGCAGCCCAAGCGGCTCTCGACACTCCCGCACAATGGCTCAATCCGCCGTCATCTCCGCGGGCCAAATTTGTAGCAGCCATCGATCGGCTGACCAATTTGGAAGCCGGCCCTTACCACTCCCTGGTACCAGCATCCCATCCGCCGCCATTTCCCGTCCGCGAGACCAATTGCAGAGCATGTGGGCAAAGGTGGACGCGGGTTAGAGGCCCTGTTCCATAGCGATGGTGGACCAGGATCCCAGTCAAAAGATGTCCTCCAAAGACATGTATGGCGTAATGCTATGGGGGTTATGAACAGTGCATAGCGATCTCACCATCAAATCGGCAGCCCCGCAGTCCCGCCCTCCGCACAGCCAGATTTATGGCGGCTGCCGGAGGGTTATGCGAACAGCTTTTCGTGGGATTACGTTCAAATCCTACGTTTGAGACCTTTTACTGCGATATAAAAATCCCGGGCTGTCTCCGTTTGGGAAGCTGTACCATCTCACCACTAAGACCAGTGGTGGTGATTACCATAGTGGAAAAGTCCCCACTCACAAATGACGGTTTCGAGGCGGCGTGGAATGCCCTTCGTGACCGTGGAGAAACAACTAACAAATCCTTGTGACCAACCAGATAAACATCCTCCTTTCGTTGGCTTCCATCGGTTCCGAGTCAAGTGACGGTTTCTGAGGCGGCTGGAATGCCCTTCGATCAAGGGATCTTAACCGCACTGGCTCCAAAGGTCTCAACCGAAAATGGGACATCTTTCCTGGTGACCATTGGCCTCCAAATTACCGAGGTTGACACGGGCTTTGTGGGAAGATTCCGTCACCACCAAGATCTAAATTCCTTCATGGAAAGGAGATGGAATCCTTCCTCAGCCAGAGATATGCGACTCCGAAGCCATTTGCGCTTCGAAGTTCCATCGATCCGTCCACGTTGACACCCGTCCCAAGCAATCCAAAGAAATCCGTCACCTTCCCGAGTTTCCGGTCCCAGGAAGTCCTTATCCTAGGAGGGTTCACTCGTTCAAGACCACAGTGAATCCAAACTCGTCCGCGTGTGATCTCTGCTCGAAAATCACCCAATACGGCTATCCCTCACTTCCTTCCAGATGAATGCTGATGCTCGTTCCAGCTGCATCAAACAAAGTCAACTTTATCTGAACTGCTTCGCGCGTTCCATCAGATCAGAATGCCAAAGTGGAGCAACTGCAGTACTCGTGGGGACCGACACAATACGCTGCTGCCCTAACTATCAATTTTGCTGTGAATCCACTGTCGTACCAAATCCGAGTTCTTCTGAACGCGCCGCCCAGCGTTCAAAATTATTTCGCCTCTGGCCAAAAGCTGTCCTTCTGGGCACGGCAATCATTAATATTTGCCATCTGGGGACAAGACCGCGCCCGCGCTTAATCGACCACATCGGCTTTTATCACGGACCAAATCCAAGTTGCCGTTTATCGACGGCCCAGCGTTCAAAAGAATCAAGTTGCCGTTCCGGGCCTCAGGTCTCGGGCCTCTGGGGACAGTATCCGCTCAATCCACCGAGCTCTGTCATTTTGGCCCACGTTTTCCGGAACGATGCCGGACTTGAATCTTAAACGCCACAGCCTACGTCCAGGCCGGAGGTGGCGGGTCAACCTGCCATCCTATCCGATCCCGCAAAATTCGTTCATTTGCCATCCGAGCCTGACATGGGCCGGATCCGACCTTAAATGCCAGATTCACAGATAAGATGTCTGATTTGGAGCGGATATCGCTTCCGTCCATTCTATTAAAGCGGCTCACGGACCAACATCTGTGCAAAACCTGCCGCAGGAAACCATTTTTCGGCTGGGTACTTACAGGCCAGTGCCCTGGATAGATGAATCATATCTCATCGTTTCCGTCAAATTTCTAGACAACCTATCAAACGGATAAAAGACTCGGGGTCCTTCTACAAAGCATTTTTGGGTACTCCTCCGCAGTCCTAAGGCAAATTTCTCATACGGTCTCCTCGAGCTTGACCGAAGACAATATTTCAAAATATTCACTGTATGAAGGCTCAATGCTTCCGTTCCGAATTCAAGCGAACTGAATGCGATCCGTCCCTAGACCAACATAGCCTCATCAGACCATGCAACCGCGTGGCAATTTCCGAATGTCCTAAATGTGCCTCTTGAATCCGTTCCAAGCTCGGTACTAATGTATCTTCGACTCCCATATTTCCGCGTAGTTTTCAGTCTCGAATGGTCCCGTCCCGTGCCAACCCATCCGTGTAAATCAGACGTTCACGAGGCATCAATCCTTTACCAGTGCCGACTCTGCTCAGAAATCCATCCGCTACGGACCCACCGCCGCTTTCTCCAACTATGTTCCGAAAAGACGTTCACGAGGCGCGCTGGCTAACCAGTGCTACTGCGCCAACTGCCTGGCTCACCAGCACTCTGGAAGAGACTGCCTTTCTCCAACTATGATCGGTGCAAGGTGTGTCAGCGGGATTGTTTGTAGTAGGTCGGATAACTGCCAAGGACGATGCGCACAAATGAAGAGACTTCGAATAAATCGGGCATGCGTTTTCAACATTGTTTGTGTAGGGCGGTATCACCGGACGGCCCAGCGACGGGTGGGAAGCGTAATCTTCGTTTTACATCCTCATACAGTCCAGCGACATATATATGTATCGTAGATTGCACCGAACCGAGTGCACGAGCGAGGCAGAGCTATCTGTAACAGCTAAAACCGAGCGCGGCGCATCCGGATAACGGGCTGTTAGCCTGGGATGCTAACAGCTCGGTTGCTCTGAGAAAAGCGAGCGAGGCATGGGCATTATCCCCTTGCTGGCTGCAACTCGTGGACGGGGCACCCAGCAGCGTGTAACAGTTGCCGTGGAGAGGGGTTTTGGGGACGCCGGAGCTGTTACAGACCGTGCTCTGAAATGCCCTGCAAGGGTGCAAAGGTGGACGGACAATCGCCCATCGTCCTGGTGCCGGAATACATGTTTTTTTGGTAATTTGGTGACCACCTTGCTGGACTTCTTCATTTGGATTCGGTCGTCTCGAAGTGCGCCCATCGTCCAGGTGATCCAACGTATGATGGTAGCCGTGACCGCTCACCGACCGCTGCTTCGGCAGTCTCTTCCAGAGCTGGCGAGCCAGCACTTCCGGCGCAGATGCTGTTGAGCAGAGTCGGAGCCTGGTTTCGGAATGCCTCGGAGAAAACGGCGGCACTTCCGTAGCGGATGGATTTGAGCAGAGTCGGACTGGTGGGTCCATCTCTGATGCCTCGTGAACGTCTGATTTCCAAGGTGCGGACGTGGACGTGGGTCCGAGCTTGGAGACTGAAAACGGAGGAAATAAAGGAGCCGAAGATACATTAGTACCGAGCTTGGAAACGGATGAGGCTACATTGGTCTAGGACGAAATCGCATTCAAGTTCATGGTCTGAATGAGGCTATGTTGGTCTAGGAACGGATTCGCATTCAGTTCAAGCTTGAATTCGAACCGTTCCGTTCTTCATACGGTGAATATTTTGGAAGAAAATTGCTTCGGTAGAAGGACAAGGAGACCGTTCGAGAAAGTCTAGAAGGACCCCGAGTCTTTTATCCGTTTGATAGGTTGTCTTGAAATTTGACTCGAAAAACGATGAGATATGATTCATCTTTAGGAGCTGGGCCTGTAAGTACCCAGCCGAAAAAATGGTTTCCTGCCCGAGGAGAGCCACAGATGTTGGTCTGTGAGCCGCTTAATAGAATGGACGGGAAGGATATCCGCTCCAATCAGGACATCTATCAGAACTCTCATCCCGGGCTCCGCAGGTCAGGCAACGAATTTTGCGGGATCGGATAGGATGGCAGGTTACCCGCCAGCTCCGGCAGCACGTAGGCTGGCGTTTAAGTGCAAGTCCGGCATCGTCGGGGAACGGATGGCCAAATGACAAACTTCTTGGATTGAGCGGATACTGTCTGATTGAGGCCCGAGACCTGTGCCTGGATGAGTTGGAACGGCAACGATTCTATTGACGTTCCGTGATAAACGTTGTCTCGGATGCCGTCGATTAAAGCGCGCAGGCGCGGAAACTTGTCCCCAGATGGCAAATGTGTGATTGGGTGCCGGAAAAGGACGATTGCTTTTAACAGCTTTGGCCAGAGGCGAAATAATTTTGAACGCTGGGCGGCGCGTCGGAAGAACTCCAGTTTGGTGCGACCAGTGGATTCACTCAAAATTGATTGCCACGGTGCAGCAGCGTGTGGGTCGGTCCCTACAAGTATTACTGCAGTTATGGACACTTTGGCATTCCGGATCGATGGCCTCGCGCGAAGCCAGTTCAGATAAAGCTGTCTTTGTTTTGATGCAGCTGGAACGAGCATCAGCATTCATCTGGAGGAAGTGAGGGCATAGCCGTATTGGGTGATTCTCTTTCGAGCAGAGATCACGTGCTCCTCTTTGATTCACTCGTGGTCTTGAACAGGTGAACCCTCCTAGGATAAGGACCTTTGGGACCGGAACGGATTGCTTCAGGAAGGTGACGGATGCGAATCGCTTTTCGAACTGTGTAAAGCGGACAGGTTGCCTCGATGGCTTGAGCGTCAGATATCTCTGGCTGAGGAAGGATTCCATCTCCTTCCATGAAGGAATTTCTTTCTTGTGGTGAACGGAATCTTCCCAAAAAGCCCGTGTCAACCTCGGTAATTTGGCGCTGGGTCCCAATTTTCGGTTGGGGGACAGCAGAGGGGCAGTGCGGTTAGATCCCTTGGATCGTGCTTTGAAGCTCCTTTAGAGCACGACTTGACTCGGAACCGATGGAAACCAACGAAAGTTGGAGGATGTTTATCTGGTTGGTCACAAGGCCTGTTGTTCTCGTACCGGTCACGAAGGGCATTCCACGCCTCGAAACCGTCATTTGTGAGTGGGGACTTTCCACTATGGCCCTTCGGATCACCACTGGTCTTAGTGAGATGGTACAGCTTCGGGGAGACAGCCTGGGGATTTTTATATATCGCAGTAAAAGGTCTCGGAACGTAGGCCAGCGAACGTAATCCCAGCGAAACTTCTATATCGCATAGAGCCGGCAGCCACCGTGGAAATCTGGCTGTGCGGAAGGGCGGACTGCGGGGTTGTCGATTTGGATGGTGAGGATCAGCTACGCACTGTTCATAACCCTCATAGCATTCGCCATACATGTCTTACAGGACATCTTTGGACTCTGGATCCCTCGTGGGCCATCGCTATGGAACAGGCTCCTAACTCCGCGTCCACCTTGTAATCATGCTCTGCAATTGGTCTCTGCGGACCTGGGAAATGGCGGCGGACTGCACCGGTGCCAGGTGCGGTATGCTGACTTCCAAAGCTCAATGATCGATGGCTCGCTGAAATTTGGCCAGCGCGAGTTTGACGATCGGATGTGAGTTTTTTCGGCAGTGTCGATTGCTGCTTGTTCAAAGTGTATTGGTTCATTGGTGAAGAAATCGGGGCTGGGAAAGGACTGTTTTGGTCTTCGGAACCAGCGCTGGGGAATAAGCGGGATTACCTGGGGACATTCAACTCGTGCGAATCACCGGTGGGCGTTTCTGGGGCGATATCAGATAAATTGGTCAAAAAAAGTCACCGGCAGAAGTTGTTTGCTCTCCTCGCGACCTGTTGGTATTCGGCGCTCACACGCAGAAGAGAAACATCCAAATCCGGATGCACAAGTGTGGGGCGGATGGCTACAAAAATGGCTGGATTCGAGAGTAGAACGGACACCACAAGAGCAGAAAGAAATATTTATTTACAAGCAAAATATGGTCGTAATAGACGGAATTAAAAAAAGGTCTCGAACTTTGCTGGAATGCAATTGTTGGATCAACTCGGATTAATTTTAATTTACTCTTGGTAATTCTCAAACTATGAGTGATCCCAATTGAGAAGAGCTGAGGAGGAACGGTCACATTGGCTGGCAATATTCGAAAAGCCGACAAAATGGCTGCTCCCTCCGTTTACCTTTGCTTTGGAATTCCGTGGGATGTTGACTGCGGATGGAATGCAAGGACGATTTTATTTCTTTCTAGTCATCAAAATGCGCTGTATGTTGGTGGGAAGCCTATCGGAACAAATAACATAAGAAAATACACTTGTTATTTGGCACTCAGGCGCATTCAATGGACGTTGAACCGAAAACCAGTGAACCGAGTTTTTAAACTGTGGGTTTTGATTTAGATGGTTCCGTCATTTACTTTTGAGCCTTTGTTTCAAGATTTAATACAGGCGTGAGGAAGCCGTCATTTATTCGGACGCGGCTCAAACTCGATACCTCGGACTGTGATGGTGATCGACGTCGCCCAGTTTGGTCCACGGGTGATGTACAGAACCCAATTTGCAAATTGAAATGCACGGTAATTGCCAAACCACGTACCGTGCCTGATTGGCGACCTTTATCTTTAATTCGAAGTGCTTATGCGTACGGAGGATACCGTGTAACATGCAGGACTGATATATGCTACTATCCGGAAATGCCGAATTCTAAGAGTTGGACGAAAGTAAGATGAATATGTAGATGTCGATAAACAGTAATTTGTTACGGATGTATGTGGAAAGCTGGTACTGGACGAGCCGGAATATTATTTACAGACCACTATATGGGACTGGATGGGCTTCGGAACGCAGGAGTTAGCTCGGATAAAATTAAACCTTTGAAAATAATCGAGGCCAAACCGTTGGGATCGAAAATATGGTTTCATTTGGAGCTCGGGACCACATACATAAATACACATCGGCATATGTACATATGTATGTAAACGGGGGCCGGCGCCGGCAAGATTTGGATGAACTTGCCTCAAAATTACAAGTAATTTCACAGTCGTGGCGCGACTGGATGCAGGACCACGGAGACTGGGAAACCAACCGTTTAACTCGTTATGGGGATGTGGGTCCATAGGCCCGTCGAAGAAACGGAGAACCGGAGCCACGCTGGAGATGGGCAAGCAATGAATTCGGGTTTATCTTGGATTGGAATGATCCGCCGTGTGGCTGGGGTGCACTTCTCCTTTGCAAAAGGAAGATCCGCCTGAAGGACCAACGTTTGTAGTAGGGCGGATCACCGGAGCTTGGTTTTAGCGACGAGTGGGAAAAATATCCAAATCGAAGAAGCCCATGTCTTCCGACAATATTCCATGTATTTTCGTATATATGTATGTAGATTGTGTGGTGCGTATGTGCACGACGGCAGGCCTGAAGCGGGAGGGAAACGTAACCGCTGAGTTTACATCCTAAGACTACGGTGAGCGACGTGCGGATCGTAGAGCGCACCGAACCGAGAGCGAGAGCGAGGCATAGGGCTATGCCAACTGGCTGTTAATCGCGGCATAAAGCAGCGATAACAGGCTGTTAGCCTGGGGTGCCTAACAGCTTCTGTTCTGAACTGTAACACCTTCTGCATTTATTTGGTAAAAGGGTAATATCCAGGAGCGTTTCCGGTCAAAGTATATATATTCTTGAGAAGGAAGAGTCGAGTCAATTGAGGTCTGTCTGTCTGTCCGTCTGTCCGTCCGTCCGTCTGTCCGTCTGTCGTCCCTAAAGGCGCATAGTGTTCAAAGACTATAAGAGCTAGAGTAACGACATTTTCTATCCAGTGTAATGGCCAGTCAGTGTATTATTGCCGACGCCCCGCCCACTTCCGCCCGGGCGAAAATCTGCCCCACAATTTTCGACGAAACTGGATACGACGAAAATTAAGAACGCAGAATCGTAGACGATTGAATTTATCTTCTAGACTGCAGAATTTGAATTGGATTATTATTATAGCCAGAATGAAGAAAACAATTTCACAAAACTCGCCCTGTCTCTCTAACACACGTATCATAGCCGGCTTTGCATAGCGCAAAACATTTGCGCCTAGATCTCAGAGACTATAAGAGATAGAGCAACCAAAGTTTTTATCCAGATCGCTATAATTGGACCTTGACGAGTTTGTTTCAAAATTTCGCTCCTTCCGCCCCCGTAAAGTGCGAAAATCTGGAGCATCCACAGATCTCAGAGACTATAAGACCTGACTGTCGAGCTCCTCTTAAAAAAAAATATTTGTAATTTTCACTGCAGAACTCACGCGTTACAAGTGTATTTATTTTTTTTCAGAGCTAGCTCTAATTGCTAAAAGTGTGTTTCGCTCCAAAATTTTAAATAGGAGCAGATATTTAAGCCAAAACGAAAATCTGTTAAATGGGCAATTTTTCTTATCGGAAAATTAAAACGCAATAATCATAGAGAATGGCCATATCTACCAGATACCGCCCGGTTTATTATACCAGCCAAAATCTTTCAATTTGCAGTGGCTACGCAGCGCCCGTCGACACGTTCTGACTGAGTTCTGCAATCTCTCTCGCACGCACTCATTTGTCGTTTAATGTTGCCATATCCGACTATGTATCGGGTATAAATGTAACTTTCGTTTTGTCCAATAGTTTAACGTTCCTAAATGGTAGTCGCAATACGAGAACAATATGGACTGTTGCCAATTTTGGTTCTCTTCCAGTTCTGCTCCTATCCTTACGGTGAAAATGCTGCGATTCTAAATATGTGAGCGACTGCATTTTCAACTCTTCCATTTACATCTGCTGTGATACTGCTGCTTTTGTAGCGCAATTGTATATAAAGCTACGAACTCAGATGCGGTTTGAGCTTCTTTATTCCAATCTGATCAAATTGGGGGGTTCGCCTAATCCGAACACAACGGTCGCCTTGATTGTAGTCCCTGATGTAAATGCACACGTTAATTCTCAGATGCGGTCTTGATCTTCTTTGGTGTCAGTTTTTCCTTTGGTCGAGCGCTTCTCTACCGTTTCTTGCAAAACCTTGAAGCATGGGCTGTCGGGCCTCCTTGGACCGTAACGTCCCCATCGAGATGTCCTAAGAAGACACCATCCACTTTGGACCTTTTTGCAAATGGTTTCCACGCCTAAGACTCAACCCATCCCAAAACCTTGTACATGGACTGGATTTTCATCCTATCGAATTTTCACAGGAATTCGACCCTATACCACCTCGAAGGTTATGCTTTTGCCAATGGTCGTCATTAAAGTGGGGTTGTTCGATTTCTTTGACCTCGGTATCCGCTGGTGTATTTATCGGGGGAGTTGTTCAGTTTCAGTGTCGCATTCAAATGGAGATTGGCTTCGTTCCATGAACAGCAGCTACAATGCCCTAGCCATGAACTTGCCTCCTTGTGGGTGAGCGGTTGAGACTTCCAGGTCGATCCAGACTCCATAGGGCTTCAGAATAGATCCGCCCTTTAAAAAGTCACGATCGGTCCGTTCCCGGCCGAAAACTGATTTGTGGTGTCCAACGTGTTCGATGCAACTGGAGTCGTATAGCCGCACTCGGCAGGATCTGCAATGGCCCAATGCAGATTCCGCGGCCGCCAAATCGCCTGGACAACGACCATTCCATCTTGGGCAATGGGCCGTTTGGAGAAGACCCGTCTAAGCGGCTGTTGTCCCAGCATACATCCATACCATTTCAGCCGGCGAGAGCTCAGACAACCAGATTGCACAGATGTCCTTGGGCCGTGGTGTCCACTGGTGGAGTCGTTAGGCCCAAGTTGATACCGATGGTGGAGGAGGATACAGCGTCCGGACCCCTTTATACGACAGTTGCTGGGGGTTTTGAAGGTGGAGATGCCTGATTCTCACCATATTTTTCCACAACGGCAGTCCGCCCTTCCAGAGCCAGATTCCAATAGCGGCTGCCTTTAACGGTATGCATATGGAATTTTGCGCAGGGGATTAGCGTAATTTCTCTTATGAGCGTTCGGTTCCTTTTTCTTCAAATGGACTTAAAATCCCCAGGCTGTCCATTTGCACCACCTTGTACTGTTCACCAGAGCATTTGGTTGTCAAGGAAAAGTCCAAAAGTGGAAAAGTCCCACAACAAATCCTCCGGTTGGGCCTTAATGTTTCGGGACCGGTACGTCAACCTCATGGCATTCTCAACCCTTCTCGTAAATATCCCCTTTCATTGGCTCGCTGGTATTGAGTTTTCGTGTCCTAAAGGTACGAGCCCATCATTGGGGTTTAGTGCGGTTGGCCTGCCCAAACCCTTGAAAGCCGCAACCTGTTAAAGCGGAACTTGGTGACTGTTTTGGAGCATGTCCAATTTTTGCACGTGAGGTTCCTTCGTCTGGTGCGTCGGAAGATTGCAGTGAACCCAGAGTCCGTCCAATCGCTTTATTGAATCAAGTCCAACAGGAACTGGAATTCCTGTGTGTAAAACTGCCGCTTCAAAGGTCCTTTGACGCTCATATTCATACTTTGCACATATCTCAATTTTTAGGCATCCGGATGGCTTTAACCGCTGTTTCTTCCTCGTATCAGATAAAGATCATATGATTCCTCCAGACTCATTTTAACGGGAACTGTTTGGTCTTCGGCAAACGAGTCTAGTATCTTTGCCCATGTCACGAGTTTTGACCCTTTGAAAAACCCACTTGCCTGAAATGTCCAGTCTGAAGTCAATCGTAGCGAAAACAAACTTGGGGCAACTTGATCTGTGCTTTGTTTCGGATCCGACCATCAGTTGTTAACCCAAAGTGGTCGACTGCAAAAGGGCGGATCGAGGTTCAATTATCAACGACGCAGTGTATATTCCAATCGCCCTGATTAGCAGTCGTCACAGAGTCCCAGAAAACCGATGGGTTTCGTTGCGTTAAATCTATATATTGTTCGTGCAAGAATGTTGGATATTCGCGCGAAATCACAAATATTGCCACCGGGGTGAAAAAGCTAACTAATTGCAAAATCGATCTATGCTTTATGTTTATGCTTTATGCTGCGGAACGTCGTTTGGATCGTGGTCATTTGGATCCGAGCGCCCTCCGAGCGTTCCAGAGCGAGCCGGGACTAAGGCGCGTGAAGCCGCTCATTTGCGCGAAATCTGTCTACGCCATCGATTGAACATCCCTCCAACTTGCATCTTAAACGAGCACGGACGATAATGGGGTGGCCATGGCTGGCTGTACGCCTACCATCCGATTCATCAAAAACAGTTTCTTGGCGAAATTGACCGAGGAGCGTCGACTCAGTATCCTTCCACGGTTCATAGGCGTGCGGATTGTAAACGGGGCTTTCCTCTTGAGCCACTGATGGCGGCGACAGTCGAAACGGGCGGCTCTCGGGGAGATGAGTGTGTCGTTCGTCGTGGGCACACTGCAGATGGCGACGGTAAAGTCGCGAATTTTTATTGACTGGACGACGACGGCGGCGTTTGGCATGGTTCGGTTTAGATGGCGACGATTCTTATGTCCAAGGCTGAGCGGGCTGGACGACGAGACGCGGGTATCGTGGGTGGCGTGTGATGGTCAGATGCCACACTGCGCAAAGCAATTTCCTGCGACACCACTTCGCATCAAGTTGCCGATGATCGGCCAGACGGGCCAATACTTGTTGATAAGGACAGATCGTCTCTCCTCCGGGCTCAGGAGCGGAGCGTTGATGCCCGGGTCCGTCCTGCGGATGACGAACTCCTTGGCAGATGACTCAACGGTACAAGCGAATTGACTCCGTGATAGGGTCGGTTCTGCACCGGTGTCACATGACAGAAGTTCCTTGACTTGCGTGGGGCCATTTTTAGTAAACCTGCAGGCGTTTTAGCTGTCTTCAAGGTTTACGAAGATCCACCACGAAGGACCTTCGAGAACGTGTGTCCAGTTGATTGCATTTAAGACTTCGAAAACGGGAATCGGCTTGAATGATCTGGAAGGAAATTGTTATTCCAGTGTATTTTCCCTTCATATGGTGAAATTGGAATTGCGACCGGCGGTACGTCTTTTTTTGCTGGGCATATTCCATCAGTCGCGGCGGGTTTCGAGAACGATTCATCAGCCCCTTTTAGCACTGACCTGTGTCCAACAAGGTGAAGCGAGATTCGACGTAGAGAGCCACAGACCGTTACCTTTGGACTCGAATCAGGGCTATGTTGATTCATCCACCTCAGCAATGGACCTTGCAGCCGATGTCAGGCCCGATGCCTGAGCCAGATCCGCCCGGCATTCGGTCAGTAGACGCTTAATGTTGAATGGACGCAAGGATACTCGCCCACTCGAGGCTCAATTTGTGAATGACGCAATTACAGGCCGCCCTGATACATATTCGGGTTTCCGAGAAAAAATGGAATCGATGCGAGCGATATCTGACTACCATTCCGAATGATTTAGTCCGTTCACACCGGTTTCCTTCGAAATTGAAGCGGATGATGCACAGCCAAGACTGAGCGGATTCGCTGGAAGGTAACAGACAAATTTCTTCTTCGTTCCGCCAGAACTGGCAGATTTGGCATCCTATACCAAGCGAGCGGTGCGTTTCCCAGATAGCAAGTTGAACCAGCCTGCGTGGGGTTGGTTCGGCTGTAAAATTTCATTGGCCGGTCAAAGACTCGTGCGGAAGCTTCTACGACTGCGTTTTCTGGGATTGGACGAAGATCTTTTGATCCAGCTTGGTACTCGTCTTGCATTTTTTTTCGCTGAGATTTTTTGTCCGCTCTCGACCAGATCCCATAGCAATTGGATTGCTACGGTGTAGAAGCTGGGGTGCCGGTCTCCAACAACGGATGCAATTATGACGTCTTTGGCACTCGTATCTGGTTATCTGATTACGTCTAATGGCGACTGCTTTTTGGTTAATGTAGTCAGCGAGTTTGCACCGAATTTTCCTTCGAACCCGTTATAAACGGATTGGATCCACTCTTAGAGACATGAGACAGGCCTGCTACTCTCGATTCACTGTGGCTATCCTAAAAAAATGCCAAGATAACCTAAGGACTTCCTGAGACAGTTCGGATTGCTCCTGGAATTGGCTGAAAAGTATGCTCGCCCTGGACTGGGCCTGAGCCTCCATGCCTGGACCAAATTTCCTCGGTCACTTCGGAGAGAGTGGGTACCGTTCCGCCAGGAAATCATTCCATGGCCTGCCAGGTGGAATCGGTTTTATGGGTGCTCGTTGCTCCCAAATCTCTGGTCGTCTTGGCAGCTTACCAGAAATGAGGTTACACTAACTGCTCCGTCATCAACTCTTTGTTGGCTTCCAAGGTGGGTGAGTATGTCGTGAGTTGCCCTCGAGCACGGCCCTCACAAGGTTCCTCGTTAATGCTACATATACATTTACATGGACTGAATTTATCTTTTGTTCTTGTCCAGTTCGATGTCTATTTGGTACTGGAAACGCTCACGGAGCGGCGTTCCATGACGGTATACCGGACGTTCGTTCGTTCTCTTTCGTAAGTGATCCTGTGATTTTACGTTCTTTTCTCTTCACCGCTCCTTTCTTTTGTTGAGGATGGACTGTTTTCTAAATATGAAAGCCAAGAATATCGTTGCGTTCCTCAAGATGGCGGTGAACAGATCTGAAAACACAGTTTCCATTGGCTGGTAGTACACTGCAAATTTAGTAATTGTGTCACACGGAGGGAAGGATGCGGTCTTGAGCTTGACTGCTCGATCGGCCAGTTGCGGCTGGATACCGTCTATAACTCGTGCTGATGCCTCAGTTCGGCAAGGCTTTTGGACTCCTTAGACCAACGTCCGATCATCGAGACATCCCTAGGGACATCAGATGGTCCCTCTGGATCCTCTGTTGCCATCGTCAGTACTCTGACAGGCCTCGAAACTCCGCGTGGACTTTGCCCTCAGGCAGTAGCGTTGTTCTCGATGGACTTGGAAGAGTGACGGGTTGGTGTGCTAGCATCTGGAGGTGAATGGTCGTCGAAATTTTATAAAGTTTTCTGAACTGCGATAAAATGGCGGTTGACGGGCCATATCCGGGTGCTAGGAAGTGCGAGGGACTCCTGAAAAGCAAGGCCTCGAACGCATGGTGCTCAAAATGCGGTCGGAGGTTCCGACGACTCGTCGGTGATGCCAGTTCAAAGCGTAATGGAACTGCCGAGCCGTTGGAGGCATGGGTGGCGGTTGAAACTGACATGGTACTATTTTTGGGGCAGACGCGGGGTGGCTTTAAGGAGCTGACCGTTGGTTTTAAAAACCGTACGATCGGCTCAAAGCCATGGAGAGCTCAGTTTGGCGGTTTAAAACTGCTCGATGAGTCTCCGAGGCGTGGAAAGGTGGTTCCGCGGGATCTGCAATTTAATAGTCGCTCAGCCGCTCGCGGCCGAAAATCGGACTCCGACCACTAAAAGTGTACAGCAGCTGATTTCGTTTGCCACCCAAAGGGCAACGACGGCTGCTGGCGATGCAATATTCGGTAGCCGAATTCATCGCTATCGGAGAAAATGCAAGCCGGCACGTCTGTAGCGTCCGTGTCCGTGGTGTCCGCAAGCTCGTTAGTTGTCCCGTCCATCCCGATCCCACCAGTGATTGGCGTTCCGGACCTCGGATATTGCCACCACAGGTACTAGGCCTGTGGTGCCCAAACCACTGGTGGGAGTCCCGCAAAACGACAAGTTTTTGTCTCACGGCTGGCCCCTGACCTCACATCGAATGATGTAACTGCTTTTATTCAAAGCAGAATAAAAGCCGTGGGTTTAAAGGTGGAGAAGTTTAATTTCTCTTATGCCAGGGAGATATCTTCGTTCAAGATAAGTGTCTCCCCAACTCACTTTGACACCATTTGCTCTGCCAAATTTTGGCCAGAGCATTTGGTGGTGAAGGCACTGTTAAAAGGCAAAGAAGAAGAATAGGCCCCAATAAAACCTCACAAATCATCCCAGTGTGCCATCCTCATCCTCATCCTCAACGTCAACCTCAACTTCCTCAACCCTTCTAAAAACTAGCTTCCCTCTTAGTAACTTATCAGAATATTTAGAGGCCTGCGTAGTAAACTCAGCATTCTTTTCCGGGATAGTGTTTGCATTTGCTTCCCACGTTATTGTGCTTACTGAAACCTGGTTAAAGCCGGACATTCTTAGTTCCGAGGTTTTGACAGGCCGGTACACAACTTTTAGAAAGATCGTTCGTCTCGACGTGCAGGGGGGTTCTGATTGCAGTGAACTCTAACTTCGCGTCGGAACACCCAGCAGTCGTCAAGTCCAACAGGAACTGGAATTCCTGTGTGTAAAACTGATTCTTCCCGCTTTCGCTGGATATTCGCTTGCTCGTATATCCACCTTCTTCGGATATTTCAATTTTATGCAGCACTTGTCCGCTTTAATCCGCTGTTTCTTTCCTCGCTATCAGATAAAGATCATATGATAGTTCTTGGTGACTTCAACTTGCCAGGAACTGTTTGGTCTTGTAAACGAGTCTAGTATCCTAGTGCCCATGTCACGACATGACTTTGTTGAACGGCTTGCTTGACCTGTCCCTGTCTCAAGTCAATCATGTGTCCGAAAAATTTCAGGTCGATTGCTTGATCTGTGCTTTGTATCGGATCCGACCATAGTGTTGTTAACCGAGCCCTTCCGCTCACTACTATACCTGAAGACGCCTACCATCCTACTTTCGAGGTGTCGCTAGATATAGGACCAACTGTATTGGATCGGTCGAGTAGACTACCTGAAAGTGTCCGCTGCTTTCGTAAAGCCGAGTTTGCGAAGCTTAATAACCTCATTAGGGATTTTGATTGGTCCGCTTTGTACTTGTGCACTGATGTCATAAAAGGCACAAACATCTTTTACAATGCTCTTGGCACATTTTTTGATTCTTGTGTCCCGCTTTCTTGTCCGATTAGATCTGGAAAACCCCCTTGGTTTACCAAAGAGTTATCCAGTCTAAAAAACTTAAAATCAAGACTTTATAAAAATTTCAAGAAGTGGGTTCTCCTACTTCTCACTCTCGCTATGTAATAGCTCGGTCAGGAAACTTTTCAGTTCTTAATGCTCAATGCTATAAGAAACCACCTATCTCGATGCAGGATACGTTTTCTCAGGACCCTAAACAGTTTTACTGCTTCGTAAACAGTAAGCGTAGAACGTCCGCACACCCATCCTCGCTATCATTTTTGTAATACGTCGGCAAATAATGATCAGGCAATCGCCGATCTTTTGCCCACTTTTTCCAAACCACCTATTCGGCTACTCTGGTCATCCGTACCCATACGGTTTACCGAGGTCGAACGGCATTTTCAGTCCCTTGTTAAATGAACGTTCTCTACTTCATGATCTTCGACTAGTTAAGCCGGTGTTTTCACCGGGTCAGACGGGGTTCCAGGTTGTGTACTCAGGTACTGCGCCGAGGCTCTGTGTGGACTTTTTGCTTAAACTATTCACCCTGTCCATTGATTCTTCTTGCTTCCCCCCGATCTGGAAGGAATCGTTTATAATTCCTCTCCATAAAAAAGGTAGCAAGTCTGATGCTAAAAATTATAGAGGTATAGCAAAGTTATCCGCTATCCCTAAAATGTTTGAGAAGGTTTAACTCCGCACTTGCAACATCTCTGCAAGTCACTTATATCTCCAACTCAGCATGGATTTATAAGGCGGCGATCAACCACCACGAACTTGTTAGAGTTTACCTCTTTCATTATTAAAGGCTTTCAAGGTAACTTACAGACGGATGTTATTTACACCGACTTCAGTAAAGCATTCGACTCTGTAAACCATTCCCTTCTAGCACATAAACTTGACCTTTTAGGGTTTCCGCCCAACCTCCTGAGATGGATTTCTAGCTATCTTTGTTCCAGGTCTCAAAGAGTCCTCTTCAAAAACTCCCCTCTCTTCACCAGTAAAGGTTTCTTCGGGAGTACCACAGGGCAGCCATCTAGGCCTTACTCTTCACACTCTTTATTAATGACTTGCCTTCGGTATTAACATACTCTCGAGTACTTATGTATGCGGATGATGTTAAACTCTGTGTCAGTATAAAGGACATTTCATTTCATTCTCGCTTGCAATCCGATCTCAATAACTTTCAGTCATGGTGCTGTGCAAACTTGTTACACCTTAATGCCTCGAAATGCAAAGTAATGACATTTCATCGTTCTAGCCCCTTGTTGGCTACCTATACCCTATGTGGCGGTTCTCTTGAGAGAATTACCCTGGTGAATGATCTTGGTGTCTTATTAGACGCAAAGTTAAAGTTTTCGAACACATTTCTACCATGGTAAATAAGGCCATGGGCGTGCTTGGGTTTATAAAGAGGTGGTCAAAAGAATTTGACGAACCCTATATAACAAAGACTCTCTATACTACGCTAGTTCGTCCGATTTTAGAATACGGCTCCTGTGTATGGTGCCCTCAATACAAAGTACACCAGGACCGTATAGAATCAATACAGAAAAACTTTTGCTCTTTGCTCTGCGGGGCCTTAACTGGGATGCGGGTGTAAGACTCCCATCTTACTCTAGTAGACTACTATTAGTAAACCTCCCATCCTTAATTAACCGTAGAAAATGCTTGGTGTGATATTTATGCACAACTTGATCGGGGTGACATAGACAGCCTGATCTGTTGAACCATAAGCTTCACGATTCCCAAGTAATTGTAGTGGTATTTGTATTTTGATTGCATGCTTAGTTTCTTAGTAAGTTTAGTGCTAATTTTCCTCGAATGTTAGTCTAACAGCTATCTTTCTTGCATGTTCGCGTTCGGTTCGGCTACGCGCCGCGCGTCATGCGGCAGCGCCCCTCGGT
>CM017777.1:17337757-17407627 GCA_008121275.1 Drosophila lowei
CATTTGTTCCAGATATCACTGTACCCGTATCGTCCAAGCCTCCCCGGTTCACCAAGTATTTGTCATACTTAAAAATAATAAATCCAGGCTCTATAAAAATTAGAAGTCGGGCTCCACGTCGGCCTTAGCTCTATATACTCCTCCGCTCGCCCTGTTCCTTACCGTTAATAGTCAGTGTTATAATCATTACCTTTCACAATGTAGTAGAAACTTTCGAAGTGATCCTAAAAAATTCTATTCGTTCGTTAACTCTAAGCGTAAGTCAAACGCTTTTCCTCCGTCCCTTCATTATCAGAACAGAACAGAAGCTTCTGCTGTTGGTATTGCAAATTTATTCGCTACCTTTTTCCAAACAACGTACTCGTCTCATATTTATAACGCATCCACTCGTATCCGTACCAGCTACCTCAAGCTAACAGCATTTTTCTACCCATTTTCGAGGAAAACGTTGTTCTGGAAGGCTTGTCATCTATGGACTTATCGTTTTTGCGGGTCCAGATAAGGTACCAAGTTGCATTTTAAAACACTGTGCCCAGTCCCTTTGCAAGCCCTTGACCTTTTCTTCAACCTCTCTTTGAAAAATCTTGTCTTCCATTCATTTGGAATGAGTCCTACATCATTCCGCTTCACAAAAAGGTTCAAGATCAAATATTGAAAACTATCGTGGTATCGCAAAGCTTCCGCCATCCCGAAGCTTCTTGAGTTCCTGGTAACCCGGCAACTGCAACATCTTTGTTGCAGCTTGATATCTCCGTCGCAACACGGTTTTTTCAGACATCGTTCAACATCGACTAACCTTCTTGAGCTTTCTAACCTAATCCACCGTGGTTTTCAAAGTGGTTTGCAGACGGATGTAGTTTTACGGACTTCAGCAAGGCATTCGATTCTGTGAACCATGCTCTGCTTATTCACAAGCTCTTTATTAGGGTTCCCAACGAATCTTCTAGATTGGATTTTGTCCTATCTCTAACCGTACTCAACGTGTTTTGTTTTCTAATGTTTTATCAAATATTGTTAATGTTACTTCAGGCGTGCCACAGGGAAGTCATCTGGGCCCGCTTCTGTTTATTCTATTTGTGAATGACCTTCCTCAAGTCATATCATACTCTACTACACTAATGTATGCTGATGATGTTAAAATCTGTCTGCCTTACTCTGATTGGTATTTGCACACACGCCTTCAACTGATCTAAGTGAACTACTACTGTGGTGTTCAACTAATCTTCTTTTTCTGAACCTTTCTAAATGCAAACTTATGACATTTTACAGTCGCGCTCCACATTTTGTCTCATATGCTCTAGGAAATCATGTCCTCGAGCGAATTTCGAGTTCAAATGACCTCGGAGTCCTTTTGATCATAAGATGTGTTTTTAAAAGCCATATAGCTGCAACAGTCAATAAAGCTAAGGGTGTTTTAGCGTTCATCAAACGTTGGTCCAAGGAGTTTGACGACCCGTACGTTACGAAACAACTATTTATCTCGTTAGTACGTCCTAACTTTTAACTGGGACTCGGGTAGAATCTTGCCACCCTACCGGTCTAGGGCTAAATCTTATTGACCTGCCGTCGTTGCACCATCGCAGAATATGCAACGGCGTAATGTTCCTGCACAAGCTCCTTCTCGGGATTGTTGACTCCCAAACTCTCTTGGGTCAGATTGACTTGGCTGTCCCATCTAGACCTACCCGTACTTTTTAGGCCTATCCGTTTACCCATATGTAGGTCTAATTATGCCGAACATGAACCTTTTAGGGTTTTATGCCATAATTATAACTCCTCTGTCATATCCTATCCCCTGAACTGTCTCTTAAACTAATTGCATGCAATATTTATAATCACTTAAATTTAACTAATTTTTAACTACTCTTTTCCTCGTTTTGTAATTAAGTATCATTATTAACAGATAATTTGTTAATTTAATAAATAAATAAATAAATAACAAGTGGGAAAAGCTTAGAGGAGACTTGAGATCCGTGATGCGATTTCTAAAAAAAAGGCAAAAAGAATCTAGCGTCGAAAGAGGCAAAGATAGCCACACGCTTTCGCGACATGGAAGACGTTAATAACGTTATTTTTTACCGGATGGTCCAAGAGGCGTACTCTGAGGAAATGGCTCTTCTACGACAAGGAAGCATCGTGATTAAGAAAATCTCGATCTACACATTATCGCCATATCTTGACGAAGCAGGTTTGCTGAGAATACGATCGATCGGCATAGCGAGGAACCTGAAACGGCCTATAATTCTACCCGATGGACATTACGTCACTAATATTCTTATAAATTATTTTATCGGAAGTTACAGTAAGTCAACTTACTGAGATCTTGGTCAACAAGATGCGGCAGTTATATCTCATATCAAGAGTGAGCGAGTGAAACCTGCCAAAAAGTGTCGTAATAAAAGAGCGCTCCCAGAGGCGCCGGAGATTGAAAGTGTACCACCGAAGAGGCTAGCAATTAACGAACTACCATTCACAAATAAGAATCGACTACTTTAGAACACTGGAGATAAACGTAGAAAGACGACGCGAGAAACGATAGGGTGTACTACTCGCGTGCCTCACCGTGCCAGCAGTACACATCGAACTGGCGAATTCCTTGTCTTTCTTGTTCACAGCCCGTACCGAAATCCTTAAGAATCGGATAACGGGACAAACTTTAGAAGAGCGAGCCGATTACTACAAAATGAAATTAAAAGAATCTCATCCAATTAACTGGAAATCGAATGCCCGCAAATAAAATAGTAACTCATACCGTCAGGAGCACCCCACATGGTAGGTAAAATTCATACTATCCAAAAATACTGGAGATAACACATGTACAAGAACAAGTGTTGAGAGCAGCACTAACGAAAATATAAAATGTGCTAAGTTCCAGACTTATGTGCCGTTTGAGAGTCCGGAAACCGACGTACTTACACCGAATAACTTCCTGAGAGCGAATGACGATAGCTTCAGAAAACGATGGCTGAAAGAATACCTACCGTGTCTGATAAACCATATGGCCCAGGACGTAGTGAGGGAAAGGCGTCATCCACTTCGAGTGACTAAGGACAGGATTTCCCGCAGTGCAGGATCTGCACTGCATCTGGATTGCTTACACGTCCAATTGTTAAGCTGGCCAAGTTAGACGTGAAGACAACGAACCACACATCGACCAAACGCCTTGGTTTGGCAACATCACGAAAAGCGAAAAGTTTGCGGAGGGGGAAAGTTACGGCATGAACCGAAGTGACGCGCTAAATATCGTTGCGCCTAACTGCGCAGACATAAACAAAGACCAGCAATGGGCTAAGAAGTACGAATGGCAGCATGGCGAATGGCAAAAAAAAAAAGAGGAAAACGAAAAAGATCAACGCAGCACAGTGAACATCAGCCGAAAAGATGTTGCAAACGTCAAACAATTGTATGAGCACTTTGAATAAAATGAATATACGCATCTAATAGAGAATTTTTAAAAGCTACATCTAATTTTCAAAATAATCAAACTTTTAGTTTAGGAGATATGGGTTCTCAAAGTTGAAAATTCGTTCAGTGTGCCAAAATTTAAATTTATTCACACACATACACCATCTCTCAGGTGGAAAAAAAGTAAACTATATAACGTATGACTCTGTTTTTGTTATCTTTTATAGGGTTAATTCATTCTTATCAATACTAATTAAAAAACTGGTCTATTACATAGACAATTCTACAGAAAAACTTATTTTCTAAACTATCTAATTTTTGTGCTGCTTTTAACATTTGACTTGACTTTACATAAATATATTCCACATTTTTTCCGATAGTTTTTTCTCGCTTTTAGTTTGATTTAAGTGATACCACTAACCATACAGTATATAGATGTGACAGTTCATTGAACGAATATGTCGCACGTCGAACACAGACTATTGAGTCCAATGGGGTTCGGTTCTGGCGTTGGCTACCGCCGCGTCATCATGAGCCAAACGCAGAGAGAACATCTTTGCATGTGTTAGTACACACACATAACATGTTTTGACAAAAATTTGTATGTGATTTGATGCTCTTTTCGTTTTCTTTGTGATTTCTGTCTTAAATTCTCTTGTGCCTCCAGCATATTTGAATGTATGGGTTGTTAGAGTTGCGCTTATATATAAAAGTTGAATTTTCAAAGGTCTCAGGGTCTAAAAATGTTCCTTTTGTTATAAAACAATAAAATATAAAGTTTCAGCCCGATTCGACAACGTTTAGAGGTGCAGACTTGAGGTCAAAGTTCAAAAATACGATATTTGGCCAATGGTTCCTATGGCAGTTATACTATATATCGTTCTGACCAGATTGCATTTTTGAGACTTAGAATATTAAAATATAATCCAGCCCCCAAAATTACAGCTCGAATTGTTAATATTTAAGCCAACAATAAATAGTTAACCGTCCACTTTTTTATTATATTAAGACATTTTTATTATTCAGTGGATTTTTATTAGCATATTCTTTTACCACGTTTAGCAGCTTCTGAAAGTCACTTTTTTTTATACCCGATACTCAAAATGAGTATTGGGGTGTATTAGATTTTGTGGTGAAAATGGATGTGTAACGTCCAGAAGGAAGCGTTTCCGACCCCATAAAGTATATATATTCTTGATCAGCATCAATAGCCGAGTCGATTGAGCCATGTCTGTCTGTCCGTCCGTCCGTCCGTCCGTCCCTATTAGCGCCTAGTGCTCAAAGACTATAAGAGCTAGAGCAACGACATTTTGTATCCAGACTTCTGTGATATGTCACTGTTACAAGTGTATTTCAAAATATCGCTTCGCCCACTTCTGCCCCCACAAAAGACGAAAATCTGTGGCATCCACAATTTTAAAGATACGAGAAAATTAAAAACGCAGAATCATAGAGAATGAGTTTATCTTCTAGACTGCAGAATCTGAATTGGATCGTAGCATTATTATAGCCAGTATGATGAAAACAATTTCATTTTTTCTCGCCCTGTCTCTCTCTAACACACACGTATCATAGCGGGCTTTGCTTAGCGCAAAACATTAGCGCCTAGATCTCAGAGACTATAAGAGCTAGAGCAACCAAATTTGGTATCCACACTCCTGAAATATGGGACCTTGACAAGTTTGTTTCAAAATTTCGCCACACCCCCTTCCGGCCCCGCAAAGGACGAAAATCTGGAGCATCCACAGATCTCAGAGACTATTAGACCTGACTGTAGAGCTCTCACTGTTACAAAACTATTTGTAATTTTTCACTGCAGAACTCACTGTTGATAGCTCACTGCTTAAGTGTGTTTCAAAATTTCGGCCCACCCCTTCCGCAGCCATAAACAACGAAAATCTGTGGCAACCACAATTTTGAAGATAGGAGAAAATTAAAAACGCACAATCATAGAGAATGGCCATATCTACCAGATTGCCGAATCTTGAAGACTCCGAATAAGATCGGACTATTATTATAGCCAAAAGTAACAAATCAATTTGCAGTGGCTATGCAGCGCCCGTCGACACGTTCTGACTGATTTTCTGTCTCTCTCGCACGCACTCTTTGTCGTTTAATGTAGCCATACTGACTATGTATCGGGTATAAATGTAGAGTTGCGGTCGCAGTAGCAACTCACAACGTTCCCCTCGTTTGTTTAGTATTTGGTTATAGTCTTGCATAACAGCACATTCGGCTGTATCATCAACCACTTTTAAACGATTTAATATTTTTAAATCATTTTGAAAATCTTCATTACTATGCCATTCTGAAGGATCTTCAGTTAAAACACCTTTGGAAATATAAAATCGATCAAAAAATTTAGCAGATTTAGGTGTCGCAAATTCAGATGGTCTCTTTGTAATAAACGTTGGAAAATCATTTTCTTTAAAAATTAGACATCATCATGGTCAACACAGAGTGCCAAGAGTTGCTTCGCCATTTCTCGTTTCTCCATGAAAGTAACTTTATCATCAAACAATGGAAGTGCGATATTTTCATCCAGATAAAACAATTCAACGTAATCAGTACGCACATGATGTTTTCTCAATTCAACTTGAGAGGAGTTAATTATTGCATTTCTTCTTTTATTTAAATGCGTTGCAACGTACTGACAAGTCACACCAAATCTAAACTTGGTTTGTTCAATGGTGCTCCAGGAATCTTTTAATCTAGCAAAGAGTGGAAGGTTTGAACCTGATGTAGCTTCGGCACATGACTCAAATACTGCCCGCAAATATATTTTACTTATGGTATAAGAGTTTTGGTCTAATAGTTTCTCTATGCGGAATGTAGCGCCGTTAAGTCGTCCAGAATTGGACGTTGTATCAAAACAGGCTTCTTTATTTTATCATCTATTCCCCATTGCGAATGCATTTTGGGTAGACGAGGTTGGCAATTCGATATTTTAATACTTTGCACGTATAATTGCACATTAGTCTGAAAAGTTGAATGTTAACTATTTATTGTTGTCTTAAATATTAACAAATCGAGCTGAAATTTTGGGGACTGGATTATATTTTAATATCCTTGTGGAGATAATGGTTTGTATCCCCGATCGGCCGACTAATTATTTCGATTAAATAAAACCCGGCGCAGAAATAAAATTACGATATGTACTTTAATGCGTGACATCCAAATTGCAAGAGTGGCTTGCCTGCTCTTTACATTGCCGCTCCGATCGCTAAGAGCAGCTTTGCTCGGAAGACGTCGGTAGGCAGACGCAAAGCGGAGATAGCGAAGAGCGAGCTGGCAGAGAGCGTTTAGCAGGGCAAGCAATTTTTCGCTATTTTTCCTACGGCCCTCTTGAAGATGCTTGCTTGGGCGCAGCTGGCGGCTACGCTGGGATGATCGTCGAATACAGCAATCGGCGCTTCTTTACGAAGGCGGCTTGTCGTGATTACATCTTGATCATCGGGAACCTCTGTAATTGCATAGAATGGCAGGAAATTTGGCAATGTAGAGATTGTTGAAAGTTGAATTTCATTTAGCGTGGATATGTAGGTTTTAAAATATCGAAAAAAGTTCGCGCTGCAGTTCCTGATTCTCCGATCGCAGTTTTTCCACTTGCACCTGGCACTCGAGCAGCTGCTTCCTGCATTGCTGCTCTAAGTTTTGGTACTCCAGCGTTGTGGGTCGAAAATCGTCAATAGAGATGCAAGAGGAATTTTCAAAAGCGGCTAAACTGCACGCTTATGCTCCGAGCTATCAATGCTTCCTGACACCATCCAACCAAGTTTTGTCTCCTGCAATGTTGGCAATTGGTCTGATAGTCGAATCTGTCCGACGCACATTAAATCGAAGAACCAGAAACTATCAACAGATCGATACGTTGGGGCTTGGAGAAATTAGGATCAGCTAGTTTTAGATTATTCGGCATTGGCCAATCCTTTGCGTCTAGGCCGAAGTTAGGCTGCATTTCCGTAATTGAGTTGGTGACAATTGCAGCGAAGGAAGCTCGATAGCTTGCGTCCTGGGATTGTACAACTATATGTACAGACTTGCTCGAAGGTAGAATGGAATCTCCGATACCGGAGATGTTAACATAAGACGAACGATGATCCAACTGCAACTGATTAGCAAGTCTAGATGTTACAAAGTTTGCCTGTGATGCAGAATCCAAAATGGCACGACATGGGATAAGTGCTCCGTAACGATCTGTTACATGGACGAGGGCAGTAGGTAGCAACACGTTCTGGCTAGGCTGAGGTTTCTGGATCGAGGGGGGAGGGCTAGAACATCCGCTTGCTAGAAGCACAGTCGCGGCCTCTTGCTGGATCGATTCCTCGGTCGGTGAAGAGGAAGATGAAGCACCAGTTCCCGATGGGATGTGGAGTAGCGTGTGATGTTTGGCCTGGCAATGCCTGCAAAGTCCTGACCTGCACCTCTGCAATTCATGGCTTTTGTTGAGGCAGTTCAAACACAAGCGGCTCTTCTTTGCTTCTTTGTACCGTTCAAACGCAGAGAGATTCAGGAATGCCTGACATCTAGATATGTAATTGCAATGGTTACATGTGGGGTTAGGATGGTCGTTACTGGAGGTGATAAGGGTGATAGGTTTGCCTTCTCCCACCTGTTGACTAGGACTTATTGCCATGGCTGATCCCAAATTCTCCAGCATCCGACATCTCGCTTCCAAGAATGAGGCCATGCTTGACCACAGAGGCAATCCTGAGGTCGGCAAGTTCTCTTCCCATTTCTCCTTTGTTTTGTGGTCCAGTTTCGTGCCTGTGATGAAGATCAGCAACCCATCCGAAATCTCCTGCGGGTCGCCAAGGTCTGAAGTGCACGCAAGTGCGAATTGATTTTGTCGCTGAGCGCGCGCAAGCCGATAGCCGAGCCCTTCTCCACCCCTTGCAGCCCGAAAATAGCCTTAACGTGTGCCTGAAAATGTAACAGTTTATTATCGAATCGCAACATTAGTAAGTTCAACGCCTTGTCGTAGTTTTCCTCAGAAAGCTCCAAGGAACGAATCGTATCGAGCGCAGCACCATCTAGACATCCACGAAGATATTGGAATTTTTCGATGATTGGTATACGATGGTCTTTGTGCACCATTGTCGAGAACATCGAGTGGAATTCTGGCCAATCCATGTAGTTCCCACCGAATCGCGGAAGCTGCAACTCGGGCATTCGAGAACGGCCTATACTAGTATAGGCGAACAACGACGAATTTTCCTCGAGAGTATGCCGAGCCGTTGAATTGGCAACATTAACCGTGCGAGCAGCCATCAACTCCCCGCGACAGCCTGGACCTAACCTTCACATAAACATTCGAAAAGTCCACTCGGGCATCATGGGCCAACTGCAGGAAATCCAGCCTTTCAAGGCTCGTTTTAGCGGCATCGAAATCCGCATTCATTCGCTCGATTTGCTCGAAGCGAGCTTTTTTGAAGTTCTGCCTCATCTAACTCGGCAAGCTCTTCCTTGTTGAGAAAGCGATCCATGGCCTTTAGTTGGCGCGCGATGGACTCGGCCTTGTGCTTGTAGAACTCTACATCACTCGGCATTGCTGCGTTCGCGACATTGGTAGGCTCAGGTGCTGCCATGTTGAGGTTTTAAAAGAGTCACTCAGCACGACCGAAAAAAGACACCCTGTATACGTATAAACGTGGGAACCACGAGCAAAGGGATTACAGCTGATGCGTTTAGCTGTGCGGCTGTGCGAGGTGTCCGATTCCGCTTTGTAATCCGCTTGTGTGTATTAGTGAGTTCACTGCACGGCCTACTGCACTGCACTGACCGAATTGTCGCGCCAGCAATGCGTGTATGTAAGTATGTATGTTTTAGCGCCGAATTGTGCTTAAACGCCGAAAATTTGCTAAGGCTAACGAATGTCGATCGCGAACGATTATTAATTGACACTGCAACTCAGAAATCACGTGCCGTTTGAGAGTCCGGAAACCGACGTACTTACACCGAATAACTTCCTGAGAGCGAATGACGATAGCTTCAGAAAACGATGGCTGAAAGAATACCTACCGTGTCTGATAAACCATATGGCCCAGGACGTAGTGAGGGAAAGGCGTCATCACCTTCGAGTGACTAAGGACAGGATTGCCCGCAGTGCGGTGATCTGCACTGCATCTGGATTGCTTATACGTCCAATTGTTAAGCTGGCCAAGTTAGACGTGAAGACAACGAACCCACACATCGACCAAACGCCTTGGTTTGGCAACATCACGAAAAGCGAAAAAGTTTGCGGAGGGGGGAAAGTTACGGCATGAACCGAAGTGACGCGCTAAATATCGTTGCGCCTAACTGCGCAGACATAAACAAAGACCAGCAATGGGCTAAGAAGTACGAATGGCAGCATGGCGAATGGCAAAAAAAGAGGAAAACGAAAAAGATCAACGCAGCACAGTGAACATCAGCCGAAAAGATGTTGCAAACGTCAAACAATTGTATGAGCACTTTGAATAAAATGAATATACGCATCTAATAGAGATTTTTTTAAAAGCTACATCTAATTTTCAAAATAATCAAACTTTTAGTTTAGGAGATATGGGTTCTCAAAGTTGAAAATTCGTTCAGTGTGCCAAAATTTAAATTTATTCACACACATACACCATCTCTCAGGTGGAAAAAAAGTAAACTATATAACGTATGACTCTGTTTTGTTATCTTTAATAGGGTTAATTCATTCTTATCAATACTAATTAAAAACTGGTCTGTTACATAGACAATTCTACAGAAAAACTTATTTTCTAAACTATCTAATTTTTGTGCTGCTTTTTAACATTTGACTTGACTTTACATAAATATATTCCACATTTTTTCCGATAGTTTTTTCTCGCTTTTAGTTTGATTTAAGTGATACCACTAACCATACAGTATATAGATGTGACAGTTCATTGAACGAATATGTCGCACGTCGAACACAGACTATTGAGTCCAATGGGGTTCGGGTCTGGCGTTTCGGCTACCGCCGCGTCATCATGAGCCAAACGCAGAGAGAACATCTTTGCATGTGTTAGTACACACACAATATGTTTTGACAAAAATTTGTATGTGATTTGATGCTCTTTTCGTTTTCTTTGTGATTTCTGTCTTAAATTCTCTTGTGCCTCCAGCATATTTGAATGTATGGGTTGTTAGAGTTGCGCTTATATATAAAAGTTGAATTTTCAAAGGTCTCAGGGTCTAAAAATGTTCCTTTTGTTATAAAACAATAAAATATAAAGTTTCAGCCCGATTCGACAACGTTTAGAGGTGCAGACTTGAGGTCAAAGTTCAAAAATACGATATTTGGCCAATGGTTCCTATGGCAGTTATACTATATATCGTTCTGACCAGATTGCATTTTTTTGAGACTTAGAATATTAAAATATAATCCAGCCCCCAAAATTACAGCTCGAATTGTTAATATTTTAGCCAACAATAAATAGTTAACCGTCCACTTTTTATTATATTAAGACATTTTTATTATTCAGTGGATTTTTATTAGCATATTCTTTTACCACGTTTAGCAGCTTCTAAAAGTCACTTTTTTTTTGTTTAGTATTTGGTAATAGTCTTGCATAACAGCACATTCGGCTGTATCATCAACCACTTTTAAACGATTTAATATTTTTAAATCATTTTGAAAATCTTCATTACTATGCCATTCTGAAGGATCTTCAGTTAAAACACCTTTGGAAATATAAAACCGATCAAAAAATTTAGCAGATTTAGGTGTCGCAAAATCAGATGGTCTCTTTGTAATAAACGTTGGAAAATCATTTTCTTTAAAAATTAGACATCATCATGGTCAACACAGAGTGCCAAGAGTTGCTTCGCCATTTCTCGTTTCTCCATGAAAGTAACTTTATCATCAAACAATGGAAGTGCGATATTTTCATCCAGATAAAACAATTCAACGTAATCAGTACGCACATGATGTTTTCTCAATTCAACTTGAGAGGAGTTAATTATTGCATTTCTTCTTTTATTTAAATGCGTTGCAACGTATTGACAAGTCACACCAAATCTAAACTTGGTTTGTTCAATGGTGCTCCAGGAATCTTTTAATCTAGCAAAGAGTGGAAGGTTTGAACCTGATGTAGCTTCGGCACATGACTCAAATACTGCCCGCAAATATATTTTACTTATGGTATAAGAGTTTTTGGTCTAATAGTTTCTCTATGCGGAATGTAGCGCCGTTAAGTCGTCCAGAATTGGACGTTGTATCAAAAACAGGCTTCTTTGATTTTATCATCTATTCCCCATTGCGAATGCATTTTGGGTAGACGAGGTTGGCAATTCGATATTTTAATACTTTGCACGTATAATTGCACATTAGTCTGAAAAGTTGAATGTTAACTATTTATTGTTGTCTTAAATATTAACAAATCGAGCTGAAATTTTGGGGACTGGATTATATTTTAATATCCTTGTGGAGATAATGGTTTGTATCCCCGATCGGCCGACTAATTATTTCGATTAAATAAAACCCGGCGCAGAAATAAAATTACGATATGTACTTTAATGCGTGACATCCAAATTGCAAGTGTGGCTTGCCTGCCCTTTACATTGCCGCTCCGATCGCTAAGCGCAGCTTCGCTCGGAAGACGTCGGTAGGCAGACGCAAAGCGGAGATAGCGAAGAGCGAGCTGGCAGAGAGCGTTTAGCAGGGCAAGCAAGCGCAAAGCTTTAACAAACAAATGAGTGACATAGACGTAAGTAACAAACAAAATAAGAGGCTGAGGGCCAAGAATTAGGTGCTATTTGGCAAGCAGCTGCTCCGAACATTCACCCCCCGTTGGAAGGCAAAGGCTTTCAACAGATCCATCCTGAAGGGGCAGAACCGCTATTTTTCCAACGGCCCTCTTGAAGATGCTTGCTTGGGCGCAGCTGGCGGCTACGCTGGGATGATCGTCGAATACAGCAATCGGCGCTTCTTTACGAAGGCGGCTTGTCGTGATTACATCTTGATCATCGGGAACCTCTGTAATTGCATAGAATGGCAGGAAATTTGGCAATGTAGAGATTGTTGAAAGTTGAATTTCATTTAGCGTGGATATGTAGGTTTTTAAAATATCGAAAAGTTCGCGCTGCAGTTCCTGATTCTCCGATCGCAGTTTTTCCACTTGCATCTGGCACTCGAGCAGCTGCTTCCCGCATTGCTGCTCTAAGTTTTGGTACTCCAGCGTTGTGGGTCGAAAATCGTCAATAGAGATGCAAGAGGAATTTTCAAAAGCGGCTAAAACTGCACGCTTATGCTCCGAGCTATCAATGCTTCCTGACACCATCCAACCAAGTTTTGTCTCCTGCAATGTTGGCAATTGGTCTGATAGTCGAATCTGTCCGACGCACATTAAATCGAAGAACCAGAAACTATCAACAGATCGATACGTTGGGGCTTGGAGAAATTAGGATCAGCTAGTTTTAGATTATTCGGCATTGGCCAATCCTTTGCGTCTAGGCCGAAGTTAGGCTGCATTTCCGTAATTGAGTTGGTGACAATTGCAGCGAAGGAAGCTCGATAGCTTGCGTCCTGGGATTGTACAACTATATGTACAGACTTGCTCGAAGGTAGAATGGAATCTCCGATACCGGAGATGTTAACATAAGACGAACGATGATCCAACTGCAACTGATTAGCAAGTCTAGATGTTACAAAGTTTGCCTGTGATGCAGAATCCAAAATGGCACGACATGGGATAAGTGCTCCGTAACGATCTGTTACATGGACGAGGGCAGTAGGTAGCAACACGTTGTAGCATACAACGTATAGCGATACGCTATCATAACGAGCTGATCTTATTGTAGCGATCAGAGGAGCACGCGCTGGTTCCGGCTTCTATTTGTCGTCGGCAAGGGGGGGGTGAGGATTTACCACTGTGCTACCTGCTCGCATTGGATACATATAATAATATTGATTTCGCGTGCTGTTTCCCTCCCTAACATATGATCGATCGGACTGGACATACAGAAAAGAAATTGCCAAGAGTGACAAGCTATGCGCACATAGAGGTTGCTCTGCAAAGAAAACAGAACATGCTGAAGTACGGGTTGCGCTGCTGAGTAGCTGTAGGTGCAGCAGCGTTTTGCCCACCCTACCTTGACCATCTGGGCCGCAAAGCCATATTAGTGGCCGATGATCCCTAAAACCCCCAGACTCACTTCATTTCCATAATCCACTCGGCATGGCGCCCTAAAATAATTTAGTTCATTATCGATTTCATTTTAAAACTTATTTATTATTTCACACAGGGCATTTCCATACTCTATTTAAACTCCCAATTGACTCAAAAACTAATTTGGCGAACAACAGAATTCGAGAATATTTCAGGTTGGAAGTTAAACCAATACTAATAATAATTAAAATAGAAGAATTATAAATAAATAGAAAAATAAAAAAGAATTAAATATGTATATAATATAAAATAAACAGTATATGTATATAGGAAGTAGCCGCTAAACTGGCATACAAATTTAAAAGAGCATTTATGACAACAACAAAAACCCACGGTTACTGTTCTTGCTATCTCTTCCGGCATGTGGATCTGCCCAACTGTTTTACCTCCCCTTCCTTCTTTCCTATACCTCTCCTTCTCTCACGCTCATGTATGCATTTTATTTAGAGTAAAGCAATATTCTTTTCCCTTACGTGCCATCCATCTCCAAAAGCGCTTTTGTCGAAGACAATCGCGATCCGCTTGCTGTAATTGCTGTAAATGTAATTTTATTGGGAGAGAACAACAACAAAAAGAGAAAAGAAGAGAAAGAACAAGGCGCGCAGAGGCTTTCGGGGGACTGCTTTTTCTCTTTGCTTTCGTGCATTGATTTTGGGTTTCTTTTCCCTTATGCCTTTCTTTTCTTTGGGCTCCACATAGGGCTAGCCCTTACGGTTTAAGGGAAAAGAAAAGCAAGACTGAATTAACGGCGCTGCACTGCCGAAAGGGGAGCAAGGTATTTGTATTCGTAACTCACTAAAACTTTGCCTATTGGCTCATGGGTATAATTTTGTTCTGGGTTTTTATTTTCTCTACTTTTTTTTTCACTAAGCCAGGTCGGCCGAGGGCGAGATAATTACGCCAAAAAAAACTTGGGGCAAAAAAAAAAAAAAAAATTTTCGATATTCCGCTTTAGTTTCGCAGCTTCCCGGCGCCGACGATGCTGCTGATGCACTGAGTCGGACCCACAGCTGGAGCGGCGGACTCTTCTCTGCCTTGTGCTTCTCTGCGCCAGCGGCGAATTCGATCGGCTCTTGTGCTTTTTTTTCGGCAGCGCAGTCTCTTCTCTTCCCTTTCTATGGCCAGCTGGTTGTGGCTGTGGCTCGGTCATCGATCCCAATTATCTTTTTCCTCTATTCTCCCTTGGAAATCTGCTTGGCACAAAGTGCCAATTCTGTAATAAAAATAAAACCCTGTTCCATTTAACACTACCTAGCGACACCTAAACCCCAATGTCCAACTTACCGCTATGTGGCGATTGGCACTCTTGTTATATTAACTTGCATATGGCCGTCCGAAACAAAAAAAGAACACTTTCGGATGCCTTGCCTCCGGCGTGGGGTCAGAATGGAACGCCCCTTAATGGGGTGGCAAATTTCTTTTCGATTTCTTTATGGTATAATTTGAAAGCAAGCACGATTCTTCTTTTTCTTTTTTTTCTTTGATTTGCCACTGGCGCGAGGCTTAGTTTTGTTTTTCCGCTAATATTTCCTCTTTCCACCAAAAACACTACCTTCTGAAGTGGGGCCCAAAGTCGAAAAGAGCGACCGTAGCTGGACTTGCATCCACGAACCCTCCTAACAGCGAAAGTGCCAACCACCATTTCCCTCGAGTTAACATAACCGCGGCCTACTCTCTCCCGAGTCCGACCGTCTGCCCAAAAAGTACCCGCCGATCACGAGCAATAGGGGCGCTAAACGCAATTACGATATTCCTGGATTTAAAATTTTTGATTAGTTTTTTTTCCCGTTCTTTTTTTTTTTTGTTGTTGTTGTAGTAATATTTTTGTAGCTGGTTCAAGCGTCACTAAAAATTCCCCCCTACCAAAATCACACTTTGGGGGAACAACACCAAAAGTGGGATCCACGCTTGAACGGCTATTAAAAGAAAAGTTATTGTTTTAAATCCTTGGCGTGAAACTTCCTATTAATTTACCCTGCAGATCTTCCACCTCATAGTAGCAATTTCTAGCTTCTGTCGTATCCGACTTTTTTATAAACGCTGGTGCTAGTTTAGCGCTAAAGCCCTTCGCGAAATTGCTTTGCTGGAAATTCCGTCGATATATCTCCTGACCTACAGCAAATGACACCTGCCGACTGCGCAAATTGTATGTTCTTTCATTCCTAGCGTGTTGTGCGTGCATCGTATCCTTTGCCTTATGTCTGATGAGGTCAAACGAATCCTCTTTACCAAACTGTACAGTGCGATCTTCCAGCATCTGTAAATCTCTTTAACAGCCTGTAGCTGGCTCCATCGACAATCATGTGCTGGCCAAAAGCGAGGCGATAAAGAGTCGTATTTATGGCTGAATGGACCGAGGAACACAGCGCACAGCAAATGTTACTGAGCTGCTCATCCCAATTCTTTTGATCAGGGCGGACATATGATTTCATTGCAGCTATCACCGATCGGTTCACTCGTTCTGATGCGTTTGCCTGCGGAGTGTAAACCGCAGTATACCTGTGCACAATATGATATTTCCTTAGCAGCGCATTAAACACCTCAGACCTGAACTGTACACCATTATCAGAAACAATTGTTTCAGGAACCCCAAAACAATGGAACAATTCTTCTTCCAGATACCGTGCCACGACATCCGCAGTAAACTTTTTTACTGGCTTTAAGAAAGGAAACTTCGACAAGTGATCAACCACAATAAAAATCCCTATATGCCCAGAACGACTTCGGGTATACGGCCCCAGGAAATCGACAAACAGTTTCTGGAAAAACCTATCCGATGTACCAATGTTCCCTAGAGGCGGTCGAAGGGTGTGATTGGGAAGCTTTGTGATCTTGCATACATGGCAATTATTTATATATGTCCTTACGTCGGACACCAAATTCGGCCAATAGTAGAAACGCCTAAGTTTTTCTAATGTTTTGTTTATCCCACAGTGAGCTGATAGCTGGTTTTCGTGAGCGTCTTTTAAGGTTTCCTCGACTAATCCTCGTGGTATCCAAATCTTCCAACATAAATCGTCAGCTACTTTGTCTCCCGCCGCGTGCTCGGCGCGTCGGTAATATACCCATCTACGATTTTCAAATCTGGAGTCTTGGACGCGTTTTCGACGAGTTTGTCTCTTAGGGCTACATACTCAGGCGACCTAAATTCTTCTGACTGAAGGTCAACAATGCTGGACAAAACTAATGCCGATAAGTCTTCGGTATTTGTGCGCGAAAGAGCATCTGGGACTACGTTTTGGCTACCCTTTCTATGCTGGATTTTAAACGGGAACCCCTGAAGTTTTAAGGACCATCTAGCTAACTGAGATCAGACTGGGTCATTAGCCATTTTAAAGATGCATGGTCTGTTATGATGATGAACTCCTGCCCTTCGATGTAAGCCCTAAACTTCTTAACCGCTAAAACTGCTGCCAAACACTCTTTTCGGTCACTGTGTAATTCCGTTGGCATTTATTTAGCTTCCGTGACATGAAAGCCACAGGTACTTCATCCTTGTCCTCATTGGTCTGCATCAACACGGCCCCCACGCCTGAGTCACTTGCATCACAATGTATGCTAAATGGTATATTGAAATTCTGGCTATGCAAAACTGGGGCTGTGCTCATATGTTCCTTTAATAATTCGAACGACTTTTGTGCTTCTTCGCTCCAAACAAAGCTACGCTTTTGCTTTAGAGTATCTGTTAAAGGGGCGGCCAATGCCGCATAGTTCCGGATGAACTTATGATACCATCCAGTTAAGCCAAGGAAACGTCGAACTTGCTTAATTGAACGAGGTACTGGAAAATCGGTAATAGCTGCTATTTTGTCTGGATCGGTATTAATCGTGCCATTACCAATTACGTGACCTAAATATTTGACCTCCTTTATACAAAAAATGACTCTTTTCAACATTTAGGGTTAAATTTGCTATTTTAAATTGAGTAGCTAGAATTCCTAATACCTCCAGATGCCGCTCAAATGTGTCAGACACGATCAAGAGGTCATCAAGGTAGATGAAAACTTCATTTCGAGATTTGCGGGGATAACCTTATCCATGAGCCTTGACATGGTCTGAGGTGAGTTAGTTAGCCCAAAGGCATCACGGTGAACTGATAGATAGGCCTCCCGGGAACAGTAAACGCCGTTTTATCCCGCGATTTCCTATCGAGCGGTATTTGCCAAAATGCGTCTTTTTAGATCCAAGCTCGTAATGAACTCGGCCTTGGGCAATCTTGCCAAAATACCATCGATAAGCGGCATAGGGTATGCGTCCTTTACTGTAGAGTCGTTGAGTTTCCTGCTATCAATGCATAGTCGAACTTTGCCAGGTTTGCGCACTAATACTACTGGTGAGGACCAACTACTATTTGATTCTTCGATTACCCCCAGCTTAAGCATTCGATCTAATTCATTGTACATCAGCTTCTCTATAGCAGGTGAAACTGGATAGTGACGCTGCTTGATTGGTTTTGCGTCAGCTATATCAATCGAATGCGATATCAAGGTGGTGCGTCCTAAACCTTTGATAGCAAAGGAAGGAAACTGAAGAATGGCAGCTGCTAGTGTTTTTTGTTGATGTACAGTTAATGACCTACTTAAGGGATCGCTCACTGACAAAACCGATAGTTGTTCACTTAAAAGAGAAACTGGAAGCAAGTTAAACGCCTTCCAAAAATCTATACCCAAATAAAGGTCTCCCGATAAAGATGGGACTACGAAAAAGGTTATCTTCTTGGATTCGCCTCGATAGCTAACCTCTGTCGTCAGTCGACCAATAATATCCTGTGATTTTCCATCGGCCGTCTTCACCGTGGCCGATAAACGCTTATATTCCGTTTTCTCCATTACGTCTTTCGCCAGATGACCTCCAATACAGCACACGGACGCACCGGTGTCTAAAAGGCCGACTACCGTGTTACCCAGTAGAGTGACTTGGGCATATGGGCGAAAGTCATGGAGTTTCCCAATTACTGTCTCTAATAGCATCTTGCGTTCAGCCCTAGTTTGATGGTTGAAGGCGATCCTACGCAATCGCGAACGAGTGCTACCTTTGCCGGGAGTGGAATAATTGATGGATTGCTGTAAGTCAGGGTGATATGACGCGGCCGGTAATAAGTTATGTAGCAATTTTGGAGTCTCATCTAGTCTGTATTCGTCCCCCTCGAGACAAACTGTTTGCGTGCACTTTTCGGTTGTGCACGCGCTGCTAAGTTTTTTGTGGCATTCGAGCTGCAACGGCGGCAGTTTGGCTTATACGTGTCAGCCAATCCACAACCAAAGCAGAAGACTCGCCGTTCTGCCAGACACTCCTGATAACGGTGGCCCTTCGCCCCGCAATTCCAACAGGATGCTTCAATGGCAGCTACCTCTAACTCTTCCCTATCAGAACTATCGGATTCGGAAATGTGGTCTGTTTGATGTCCCAACGCACTAATATTTCGATATTTGGGTTTCGGTATAGCAATGGTGGAAGCTGGCTCATATAATATTTCTCGCTGAACCTCAGTAAGAAGATTTGCTCTTAGAGTCTCTAACAAAGATTGCTCCGACATGGGCTGTGTGAGCCGATCTGCCAAAGAGGCGATCACACTGTAAAAATCATCGAACGACTCATTTACGAGCTGTTTACGATCTTCGATTTCCGTCCGGATTATGCGATCCGTGCGTGAATCTTTGAATTGACCCCTTAACGCTACACATAAGTCATGCCAGCGAATTTGAGACACACTTTTGTGGTATCTCCAATACCACTCACTAGCCTTACCCTCAAATAGATTGTTCGAGTTTCGGGCTACTAGTTCGAAGTTCCCATTCATTGTTTGGTGTGTTAAGGCTTCGATTCTATAAATGAAGTCATCTATAGACATCGAATCCTTGCCGTTGAATCTCAGCTTCCAATTTGCCATTATTTGACTTATACGATCCGGACGTACCTCACCCGGCAGTGGCGCCTGACTAAAGATTTGACCATAATCCCGTGTCTGATCCGAAGCTGCCTGCGAGTGTGAGTTGGGCAATAAAGGCTGTATATTATGCTGCTCAACGTGTGTCCCTGATGACAACTGTTCTATACGGATTGGGGACCTCTCTAGAGGAAGCTGTCGAAGCTGCTTTAAACCTGTACTAATAGCTTGGGAAAGTTTTTCTGTTAGTTGTGCCATTGCTGCACTCATGGCTAGAGTTTGCTTTGCCATTTCTGCTTAAATTGTGCCTGCCATCACCGTGTACAAAACATCACTTGCCGCTCTATTGCTCGTAGTCGGCGTGGAAGCATCTAAATTCTCCTGATCTGGTGGAGGGTCAGGCATGGTTGCAGTTTCGACTGGTTTGGTTTTCGATCTAGTAGTCAGTGAGTGAGAAATAGACGGTGCTCTTTGGTTCGAAGTTGTGGGACGTTTAATGTCTTTTAGGTTAATCAATTTTTCCGGGCTTCGTTTAACCGGCATTGCTCTTGAATCGCTTAATTAAATTAATTTTGTATAACGCTAAAAAATTGTATAAAAGAAGGAATTTGTATAAACTGTTTGGTTGCCATGCTATCGTTTCATATGGTTGTGACGGTCTTAATCAGCTGATCTAATATGTGCTTGTCAATATAGTACAGATTAGAATAGAAAACGAAAAGAGTACACGATAAAATATTATTTTCCGCCAGTGGCGGCTACGCTGTAACTCACTAAGCTCCAGAAAACAATATTAGGAAGTATAAGTGAAAACACAAAGGAAGCAAAGAAGGAAGGGAGATATGTTACATAGGAGTGAACTTTCATGAGAAGGTATCACGATTCCAAAGGCAACTGACAGGTATGATTGTCCTCCAGCAAGGTAAACGGGATGGCCGTAGGTCTTGACTCCACGTGTAACCAATAAGCAACGCCTACTATGCAGTATGAACAATCCACCCAAGGATTCTAATGACTTTATACTATTAAATGTTGGAGTTATAACCATTTAAAGTTATAACGCTTCCAGAAACTCTCCATAAAGCACATGAGTTAACTGTTTTAGTGGAGTCCAGGTAGTAAAGCAATTTTAAGCTTTAGCTATCTCCATAGAGCTCTAAACATTAACAGAACAAGGAACAGAGAACCAATCGAACAAGTGTTAAGAACTATATTATCAGATGTAATTGATAAGAATGAAGACTATCGGTTGGGGTCAGCGAGGATGGCTGCTTCAGGCCCCACGTTGGGCGCCAAATAAGATTATAATATATCTATAAGCTAGAACTGTAGCATACAACGTATAGCGATACGCTATCATAACGAGCTGATCTTATTGTAGCGACCAGAGGAGCACGCGCTGGTTCCGGCTTCTATTTGTCGTCGGCAAGGGGGTGAGGATTTACCACTGTGCTACCTGCTCGCATTGGATACATATAATAATTTTGATTTCGCGTGCTGTTTCCCTCCCTAACACATGATCGATCGGACTGGACATACAGAAAAGAAATTGCCAAGAGTGACAAGCTATGCACACATAGAGGTTGCTCTGCAAAGAAAACAGAACATGCTGAAGTACGGGTTGCGCTGCTGAGTAGCTGTAGGTGCAGCAGCGTTTTGCCCACCCTACCTTGACCATCTGGGCCGCAAAGCCATATTAGTGGCCGATGATCCCTAAAACCCCCAGACTCACTTCATTTCCATAATCCACTCGGCATGGCGCCCTAAAATAATTTAGTTCATTATCGATTTCATTTTAAAACTTATTTATTATTTCACACAGGGGCATTTCCCTACTCTATTTAAACTCCCAATTGACTCAAAAACTAATTTAGCGAACAACAGAATTCGAGAATATTTCAGGTTGGAAGTTAAACCAATACTAATAATAATTAAAATAGAAGAATTATAAATAAATAAAAAAAAAAGAATTAAATATGTATATAATATAAAATAAACAGTATATGTATATAGGAGGTAGCCGCTAAACTGGCATACAAATTTAAAAGAGCATTTATGACAACAACAAAAAACCCACGGTTACTGTTCTTGCTATCTCTTCCGGCATGTGGATCTGCCCATCTGTTTTACCTCTCCCCTTCCTTCTTTCCTATACCTCTCCTTCTCTCACGCTCATGTATGCATTTTATATAGAGTAAAGCAATATTCTTTCCCTTACGTGCCATCCATCTCCAAAAGCGCTTTTGTCGAAGACAATCGCGATCCGCTTGCTGTAATTGCTGTAAATGTAATTTTATTGGTAGAGAACAACAACAAAAAGAAAAAGAAGAGAAAGAAAGGCGCGCAGAGGCTTTCGGGGAGGCTTTTTCTCTTTGCTTTCGTGCATTGATTTTGGGTTTCTTTTTCCCTTATGCCTTTCTTTTCTTTGGGCTCCACATAGGGCTAGCCCTTACGGTTTAAGGGAAAAGAAAAGCAAGACTGAATTAACGGCGCTGCACTGCCGAAAGGGCAGCAAGGTATTTGTATTCGTAACTCACTAAAACTTTGCCTATTGGCTCATGGGTATAATTTTGTTCTGGGTTTTATTTTCTCTTTTTTTTCACTAAGCCAGGTCGGCCGAGGGCGAGATAATTACGCCAAAAAAAACTTGGGGCAAAAAAAAAAAAAAAATTTTCGATATTCCGCTTTAGTTTCGCAGCTTCCCGGCGCCGACGATGCTGCTGATGCACTGAGTCGGACCCACAGCTGGAGCGGCGGACTCTTCTCTGCCTTGTGCTTCTCTGCGCCAGCGGCGAATTCGATCGGCTCTTGTGCTTTTTTTTCGGCAGCGCAGTCTCTTCTCTTCCCTTTCTATGGCCAGCTGGTTGTGGCTGTGGCTCGGTCATCGATCCCAATTATCTTTTTCCTCTATTCTCCCTTGGAAATCTGCTTGGCACAAAGTGCCAATTCTGTAATAAAATAAAACCCCTGTTCCATTTAACACTACCTAGCGACACCTAAACCCCAATGTCCAACTTACCGCTATGTGGCGATTGGCACTCTTGTTATATTAACTTGCATATGGCCGTCCGAAACAAAAAAAAAGAACACTTTCGGATGCCTTGCCTCCGGCGTGGGGTCAGAATGGAACGCCCCCTTAATGGGGTGGCAAATTTCTTTTCGATTTCTTTATGGTATAATTTGAAAGCAGCACGATTCTTCTTTTTTTTTCTTTTTTTTTCTTTGATTTGCCACTGGCGCGAGGCTTAGTTTTGTTTTTCCGCTAATATTTCCTCTTTCCACCAAAAACACTACCTTCTGAAGTGGGGCCCAAAATCGAAAAAAGCGACCGTAGCTGGACTTGCATCCACGAACCCTCCTAACAGCGAAAGTGCCAACCACCATTTCCCTCGAGTTAACATAACCGCGGCCTACTCTCTCCCGAGTCCGACCGTCTGCCCAAAAAGTACCCGCCGATCACGAGCAATAGGGGCGCTAAACGCAATTACGATATTCCCTGGATTTAAAATTTTTGATTAGTTTTTTTTTCCCGTTCTTTTATTTTTTGTTGTTGTTGTAGTAATATTTTTGTAGCTGGTTCAAGCGTCACTAAAAATTCCCCCCTACCAAAATCACACTTTGGGGGAACAACACCAAAAGTGGGATCCACGCTTGAACGGCTATTAAAAGAAAAGTTATTGTTTTAAATCCTTGGCGTGAAACTTCCCTATTAATTTACCCTGCAGATCTTCCACCTCATAGTAGCAATTTCCTAGCTTCTGTCGTATCCGACTTTTTATAAACGCTGGTGCTAGTTTAGCGCTAAAGCCCTTCGCGAAATTGCTTTGCTGGAAATTCCGTCGATATATCTCCTGACCTACAGCAAATGACACCTGCCGACTGCGCAAATTGTATGTTCTTTCATTCCTAGCGTGTTGTGCGTGCATCGTATCCTTTGCCTTATGTCTGATGAGGTCAAACGAATCCTCTTTACCAAACTGTACAGTGCGATCTTCCAGCATCTGTAAATCTCTTAACAGCCTGTAGCTGGCTCCATCGACAATCATGTGCTGGCCAAAAGCGAGGCGATAAGGAGTCGTATTTATGGCTGAATGGACCGAGGAACACAGCGCACAGCAAATGTTACTGAGCTGCTCATCCCAATTCTTTTGATCAGGGCGGACATATGATTTCATTGCAGCTATCACCGATCGGTTCACTCGTTCTGATGCGTTTGCCTGCGGAGCGTAAACCGCAGTATACCTGTGCACAATATGATATTTCCTTAGCAGCGCATTAAACACCTCAGACCTGAACTGTACACCATTATCAGAAACAATTGTTTCAGGAACCCCAAAACAATGGAACAATTCTTCTTCCAGATACCGTGCCACGACATCCGCAGTAAACTTTTTACTGGCTTTAAGAAAGGAAACTTCGACAAGTGATCAACCACAATAAAAATCCCTATATGCCCAGAACGACTTCGGGGATACGGCCCCAGGAAATCGACAAACAGTTTCTGGAAAAACCTATCCGATGTACCAATGTTCCCTAGAGGCGGTCGAAGGGTGTGATTGGGAAGCTTTGTGATCTTGCATACATGGCAATTATTTATATATGTCCTTACGTCGGACACCAAATTCGGCCAATAGTAGAAACGCCTAAGTTTTTCTAATGTTTTGTTTATCCCACAGTGAGCTGATAGCTGGTTTTCGTGAGCGTCTTTTAAGGTTTCCTCGACTAATCCTCGTGGTATCCAAATCTTCCAACATAAATCGTCAGCTACTTTGTCTCCCGCCGCGTGCTCGGCGCGTCGGTATATATACCCATCTACGATTTTCAAATCTGGAGTCTTGGACGCGTTTTCGACGAGTTTGTCTCTTAGGGCTACATACTCAGGCGACCTAAATTCTTCTGACTGAAGGTCAACAATGCTGGACAAAACTAATGCCGATAAGTCTTCGGTATTTGTGCGCGAAAGAGCATCTGGGACTATGTTTTGGCTACCCTTTCTATGCTGGATTTTAAACGGGAACCCCTGAAGTTTTAAGGACCATCTAGCTAACCGTGAACTGAGATCAGACTGGGTCATTAGCCATTTTAAAGATGCATGGTCTGTTATGATGATGAACTCCTGCCCTTCGATGTAAGCCCTAAACTTCTTAACCGCTAAAACTGCTGCCAAACACTCTTTTTCGGTCACTGTGTAATTCCGTTGGCATTTATTTAGCTTCCGTGACATGAAAGCCACAGGTACTTCATCCTTGTCCTCATTGGTCTGCATCAACACGGCCCCCCACGCCTGAGTCACTTGCATCACAATGTATGCTAAATGGTATATTGAAATTCTGGCTATGCAAAACTGGGGCTGTGCTCATATGTTCCTTTAATAATTCGAACGACTTTTGTGCTTCTTCGCTCCAAACAAAGCTACGCTTTTGCTTTAGAGTATCTGTTAAAGGGGCGGCCAATGCCGCATAGTTCCGGATGAACTTATGATACCATCCAGTTAAGCCAAGGAAACGTCGAGCTTGCTTAATTGAACGAGGTACTGGAAAATCGGTAATAGCTGCTATTTTGTCTGGATCGGTATTAATCGTGCCATTACCAATTACGTGACCTAAATATTTGACCTCCTTTATACAAAAATGACTCTTTTCAACATTTAGGGTTAAAATTGCTATTTTAAATTGAGTAGCTAGAATTCCTAATACCTCCAGATGCCGCTCAAATGTGTCAGACACGATCAAGAGGTCATCAAGGTAGATGAAAACTTCATTTCGGAGATTTGCGGGGATAACCTTATCCATGAGCCTTGACATGGTCTGAGGTGAGTTAGTTAGCCCAAAGGCATCACGGTGAACTGATACAGATAGGCCTTCCGGGAACAGTAAACGCCGTTTTATCCCGCGATTTCCTATCGAGCGGTATCTGCCAAAATGCGTCTTTTTTAGATCCAAGCTCGTAATGAACTCGGCCTTGGGAAATCTTGCCAAAATACCATCGATAAGCGGCATAGGGTATGCGTCCTTTACTGTAGAGTCGTTGAGTTTCCTGCTATCAATGCATAGTCGAACTTTGCCAGGTTTGCGCACTAATACTACTGGTGAGGACCAACTACTATTTGATTCTTCGATTACCCCCAGCTTAAGCATTCGATCTAATTCATTGTACATCAGCTTCTCTATAGCAGGTGAAACTGGATAGTGACGCTGCTTGATTGGTTTTGCGTCAGCTATATCAATCGAATGCGATATCAAGGTGGTGCGTCCTAAACCTTTGATAGCAAAGGAAGGAAACTGAAGAATGGCAGCTGCTAGTGTTTTTTGTTGATGTACAGTTAATGACCTACTTAAGGGATCGCTCACTGACAAAACCGATAGTTGTTCACTTAAAAGAGAAACTGGAAGCAAGTTAAACGCCTTCCAAAAATCTATACCCAAATAAAGGTCTCCCGATAAAGATGGGACTACGAAAAGGTTATCTTCTTGGATTCGCCTCGATAGCTAACCTCTGTCGTCAGTCGACCAATAATATCCTGTGATTTTCCATCGGCCGTCTTCACCGTGGCCGATAAACGCTTATATTCCGTTTTCTCCATTACGTCTTTCGCCAGATGACCTCCAATACAGCACACGGACGCACCGGTGTCTAAAAGGCCGACTACCGTGTTACCCAGTAGAGTGACTTGGGCATATGGGCGAAAGTCATGGAGTTTCCCAATTACTGTCTCTAATAGCATCTTGCGTTCAGCCCTAGTTTGATGGTTGAAGGCGATCCTACGCAATCGCGAACGAGTGCTACCTTTGCCGGGAGTGGAATAATTGATGGATTGCTGTAAGTCAGGGTGATATGACGCGGCCGGTAATAAGTTATGTAGCAATTTTGGAGTCTCATCTAGTCTGTATTCGTCCCCCTCGAGACAAACTGTTTGCGTGCACTTTTCGGTTGTGCACGCGCTGCTAAGTTTTTTGTGGCATTCGAGCTGCAACGGCGGCAGTTTGGCTTATACGTGTCAGCCAATCCACAACCAAAGCAGAAGACTCGCCGTTCTGCCAGACACTCCTGATAACGGTGGCCCTTCGCCCCGCAATTCCAACAGGATGCTTCAATGGCAGCTACCTCTAACTCTTCCCTATCAGAACTATCGGATTCGGAAATGTGGTCTGTTTGATGTCCCAACGCACTAATATTTCGATATTTGGGTTTCGGTATAGCAATGGTGGAAGCTGGCTCATATAATATTTCTCGCTGAACCTCAGTAAGAAGATTTGCTCTTAGAGTCTCTAACAAAGATTGCTCCGACATGGGCTGTGTGAGCCGATCTGCCAAAGAGGCGATCACACTGTAAAAATCATCGAACGACTCATTTACGAGCTGTTTACGATCTTCGATTTCCGTCCGGATTATGCGATCCGTGCGTGAATCTTTGAATTGACCCCTTAACGCTACACATAAGTCATGCCAGCGAATTTGAGACACACTTTTGTGGTATCTCCAATACCACTCACTAGCCTTACCCTCAAATAGATTGTTCGAGTTTCGGGCTACTAGTTCGAAGTTCCCATTCATTGTTTGGTGTGTTAAGGCTTCGATTCTATAAATAAAGTCATCTATAGACATCGAATCCTTGCCGTTGAATCTCAGCTTCCAATTTGCCATTATTTGACTTATACGATCCGGACGTACCTCACCCGGCAGTGGCGCCTGACTAAAGATTTGACCATAATCCCGTGTCTGATCCGAAGCTGCCTGCGAGTGTGAGTTGGGCAATAAAGGCTGTATATTATGCTGCTCAACGTGTGTCCCTGATGACAACTGTTCTATACGGATTGGGGACCTCTCTCTAGAGGAAGCTGTCGAAGCTGCTTGTAAACCTGTACTAATAGCTTGGGAAAGTTTTTCTGTTAGTTGTGCCATTGCTGCACTCATGGCTAGAGTTTGCTTTGCCATTTCTGCTTAAATTGTGCCTGCCATCACCGTGTACAAAACATCACTTGCCGCTCTATTGCTCGTAGTCGGCGTGGAAGCATCTAAATTCTCCTGATCTGGTGGAGGGTCAGGCATGGTTGCAGTTTCGACTGGTTTGGTTTTCGATCTAGTAGTCAGTGAGTGAGAAATAGACGGTGCTCTTTGGTTCGAAGTTGTGGGACGTTTAATGTCTTTTAGGTTAATCAATTTTTCCGGGCTTCGTTTAACCGGCATTGCTCTTGAATCGCTTAATTAAATTAATTTTGTATAACGCTAAAAAATTGTATAAAAAAGAAGGAATTTGTATAAACTGTTTGGTTGCCATGCTATCGTTTCATATGGTTGTGACGGTCTTAATCAGCTGATCTAATATGTGCTTGTCAATATAGTACAGATTAGAATAGAAAACGAAAAAGAGTACACGATAAAATATTATTTTCCGCCAGTGGCGGCTACGCTGTAACTCACTAAGCTCCAGAAAACAATATTAGGAAGTATAAGTGAAAACACAAAGGAAGCAAAGAAGGAAGAGAGATATGTTACATAGGAGTGAACTTTCATGAGAAGGTATCACGATTCCAAAGGCAACTGACAGGTATGATTGTCCTCCAGCAAGGTAAACGGGATGGCCGTAGGTCTTGACTCCACGTGTAACCAATAAGCAACGCCTACTATGCAGTATGAACAATCCACCCAAGGATTCTAATGACTTTATACTATTAAATGTTGGAGTTATAACCATTTAAAGTTATAACGCTTCCAGAAACTCTCCATAAAGCACATGAGTTAACTGTTTTAGTGGAGTCCAGGTAGTAAAGCAATTTTAAGCTTTAGCTATCTCCATAGAGCTCTAAACATTAACAGAACAAGGAACAGAGAACCAATCGAACAAGTGTTAAGAACTATATTATCAGATGTAATTGATAAGAATGAAGACTATCGGTTGGGGTCAGCGAGGATGGCTGCTTCAGGCCCCACGTTGGGCGCCAAATAAGATTATAATATATCTATATGCTAGAACTGTAGCATACAACGTATAGCGATACGCTATCATAACGAGCTGATCTTATTGTAGCGACCAGAGGAGCACGCGCTGGTTCCGGCTTCTATTTGTCGTCGGCAAGGGGGGGGGTGAGGATTTACCACTGTGCTACCTGCTCGCATTGGATACATATAATAATTTTGATTTCGCGTGCTGTTTCCCTCCCTAACACATGATCGATCGGACTGGACATACAGAAAAGAAATTGCCAAGAGTGACAAGCTATGCACACATAGAGGTTGCTCTGCAAAGAAAACAGAACATACTGAAGTACGGGTTGCGCTGCTGAGTAGCTGTAGGTGCAGCAGCGTTTTACCCACCCTACCTTGACCATCTGGGCCGCAAAGCCATATTAGTGGCCGATGATCCCTAAAACCCCCAGACTCACTTCATTTCCATAATCCACTCGGCATGGCGCCCTAAAATAATTTAGTTCATTATCGATTTCATTTTAAAACTTATTTATTATTTCACACAGGGGCATTTCCCTACTCTATTTAAACTCCCAATTGACTCAAAAACTAATTTAGCGAACAACAGAATTCGAGAATATTTCAGGTTGGATGTTAAACCAATACTAATAATAATTAAAATAGAAGAATTATAAATAAATAGAAAAAAAAAGAAATAAATAAAGAAATAAGAATTAAATAATGATATAATATAAAATTGTTCAGGCCAACAGTAGACAGTTTCCGCGCACTGTGCCGGCTCCGCGCACCTCGGTCCCAACTCGCTCTCGCGCGCTCGGAGGGGCGCTCGGATCCACAATCCACGATCCACACGGCGCTCACCGCAGCATAAAGCATAAGCATTAAGCATAGATCATAAGGCATAGAGTCAGTTACGTTTTCCACCCCGTTACAAGCTGCCGTCGTGCACATACGCGCGCCTACACTTTACATACATCTATACGAAAATACATGGAATATATTTATTGGAACCAAATCTGACTTCTTCATTTGGATATTTTCCCACTCGTCACTGGATACCCGCTACGGTGATCCGCCCTCCTACAAACATTGGTCCTTCGAGCCGGATCTTCGCCTTCCCCATAAGGAGAAGCTCACCCCAGCCAGCATCGGCGGATCGCTCCAAGTGTAAGATAAGTACAACCCTTCGATTGTGCCCAACACCAGTGCAGTGATTTTGTGCGAGTTTTCCATCCCAGTCCGAGTTCCCGCGGCATACATATGTACATATGTATATGCCTTTCTCGCTCTAGCTCCAAATTAAACCATACTTCGTTCTGCCAACGGTTGTGGCCTCCTATTTCTCCAAAGGTTTAATTTGATCCGAGCTAGCTCCTGCGTTCCTCCTCCGATCCAGTGCCCACATTAATATATAGCTGTCTGTAAATCATATTCCTACCGCGCCCAGCTACCAGTTGAGCTTTCGTTGCTGACAAATGCACATGCACACAAACATACATACATATGTGTAAGCAACGCAATCCAAGCGGCTGGCAACAAACAAAAAGACATATTCTTGCAATTAATTTGTTGTTCATTCCGTGCATGCTCAACGGGTTATAGTTCTTTCTTTTTTTTAAAGATATAGAATAACAAATCACCAATCACAACCAATCTTTATTTAACTAATTATATTGCCAATAAAAATAAAACACGACTCCATACATACGGCCCATATACACGATCTTACATATGCGCACGCATTTTCAACTAGCAATTCTTGCACATCTGTGTATACATACATATATTGTATTGTATTGTATATAAAACGGTTACTCCGTTTTTTTTTACCCGTTGTTTCAATCTCGTCAAAAGGGGGGTTCGTTAATCCAAGCCACGGTACCTAGCACTTACACCCATACACACACACACATACAAGCAACAGCAGCGGTGCATTCTTTTCGTTTTTCCTTTCGCTTTCGCTTCTCCACCGTTTGCTTGCGTTGTTGTTGGTGCGAGAATATTTTTCGGTGCCGCGCTTGACCGTAACGGAACGCCACCCTGCACTTCGAGGGTATATTGTTTTAAGCATTCGGTTTGCAACCGACTCTATATATTGATACCTCGTGCCTCAATATTATTGTTCATCCTCAATTTTCATCCCAATCTCCGTATACCACCAAGGTTGTGGCCATTCGCCCCACACTTCCTCATCCGAGTGGGAGTTTGTTCTCCTTTCTTCGTGTGATTTCCGAATATGCCAACAGGGCGTGAAGAGAGCAAAAAACTTTTGTCCGTGACCTCTCCAAGTGTCAGAAGACCACGCAGCTCGTCCGCCCCAGAGACACCCACCTCGGTGACTCGCAAAGTGAAGTCAGCCAGTACTCCCGGGCCCACCACAAGCTCCCTGGGTGCGAAGACCAGATCGGTCCTATTCCCGTCGCCGGTCACGCTTAAGGTGCCAGCGCGTACGCAAAGCAGTCCAAGCCATTCTCGACCCTCCCACACAATGGCTCACTCCGCTGCCACTACAGCAATGGCTAAATTTGAAGCAGCCTCACGCAAACTTATGCATTTCGGAGAGCGAATAAACCTTCCGAATCCCCGCACTCCATCGGCCTCTCTTGCCACGGTACGCCGTGACCAAATCCGAAGCATGTGGGCGGAGGTTGAGGCAGAGCACAAAAATTGTTTCGCGGTTGTGGCTGAAGACGGTGCGCAGGCTGAAGCGGACCTTCAATCGAAGTTCGATGACTGTTTTACGGTGTACGAACAGTGCGTTGCTGATCTCACTGATCAGCTCCAACAACCAGCAGTCCATCCCTCCGCACAGCCAGATTTCCACGGCGGCTGCCGACTCCCCCCATGCGACATCGCAGTTTTCGCTGGGGATTACGAACGCTGGCCTACGTTCCGAGACCTGTTTACTGCGATCTACATACAGAATCCCAGGCTGTCTCCCGTGGAGAAGCTGTACCACCTCACCACTAAGACCAGTGGTGATCCGAAGGCCATAGTGGAAAAGTCCCCACTCACGAATGACGGTTTCGAGGCTGCTTGGAATGCCCTTCGGGACCGGTACGAAAATAACAGGCTCCTGGTGACTAACCAGATAAATATCCTCCTTTCATTGGCTTCCGTTGGTACCGAGTCCAGTCGTGCGCTAAAGGAGCTTCTCAGCACCATCCAAGGGGTTTTAACCGCACTGGCCCACTCAAAGGTCTCCACCGAAAACTGGGACAGCTTGCTGGTGACTATTTGTGCCTCCAAATTACCGAAGTTGACCCGGGCTTTGTGGAAGATTCCGTCACCACAAAGAAAGAGATGCCTTCGTGGAAGGAGATGGAATCCTTCCTCAGCCAGAGATACCTGACGCTCGAAGCCATCGAGGGCAACCCGTCCGCTTCACACAATCCGAAAAGTGATCCGAATCCGCCACCTTCCCGAAGCAACCCGTTCCGTTCCCAAGGGAGTCCTGTTCCTCGGAGGGTTCACTCCTTCGAGACAACCGTAAATCCGAACCGGAGAACGTGTGATCTTTGTGGGAGAGAGAATCACCCAATCCGGCTATGCCCGCACTTTCTCCAAATGAACGCTGATGCTCGTGCCAGCTGCATCAAACAAAAGCAGCTTTGTCTCAACTGTTTCGCACGAGGCCATCAGATCCGGGAATGCCAAAGTGCCCATAACTGCAGTACTTGTGGGGACCGACACCACACGCTGCTGCACCGGGGCACTCCAATCGCCCGTGATTCCACTCCCCCGTCGTACCGAGTCCAAGTTCTTCCGACGCGCCACCCAGCGTTCAAAATTATTTCGCCTCCGGCCAAAGAGCTGTCCTTCTGGGCACGGCTATTATTAATATTTGCCACCTGGGGACAAATTTTCGCGCCCGCGCTCTAATCGACCCGGGCTCCGAGGCGACGTTCATTACGGAACGTCTCTTCCAGATCATTAAGTTGCCATTCCGACTCGCCCAGGCACAGGTCTCTGGCCTCAATCAGACAATATCCGCTCAGTCCAAGAAGCTCTGCCATTTTTCCATCCGCTCCCCGACTAAGCCGGGCTTACACTTGGACGCCACAGCCTATGTCCTGCTGGAACTATCAGGCAGCCTTCCCTCCCATCCGATCCCGCAACACTCGTTGCGAGACTTGCCGAACCTGCCATGGGCAGACCCGACATTTTACGAAAGCTCACAAATAGATGTCCTGATTGGTGCCGACATCCTTCCATCCATCCTCTTGAGCGGCTCACAGACGAACATCTGTGGATCGCTCCTCGGACAGGAAACCATTTTCGGGTGGGTTCTTACAGGCCCAGTGCCAAACACGGTACAAGGCAGGGTCGCATCCTTCTCCACGCAAATTTCCACCGAGCTAGAGACTCCGTTGGACAAACTCCTCACAAAGTTTTGGGAGGTGGAGGACATTCCTACTAGAATAGAAAGCGAGTCGGATTCGTACTGCGAAAGAAATTTCCTCCGAACTACGTCAAGAACGCCAAGCGGGACATACGTCGTCACGTTACCGTTTCGCGACCCAGATCATCTCGGATCAGATCTGGGGTATTCAAGGGCAACCGCGCTGGCCCAGTTCCTAAGAAACGAAAATCGCTTGAAAAGAAACAGTCCCCTACAAGAGCAGTACGACACCGTGATCCAAGAATACCTAGAGCTCGAACACATGACAGAAGTGTCTCCGACTCATGGGTCCTCAACCTACTACCTTCCGCACCACGCTGTCTTCAAGCCTGAGAGCACTACCACGAAAGTCCGCTTGGTATTTAACGCATCCAGCCCGTCGACCAACGGTGTGAGTTTGAATGATCTTCTGCACGCCGGCCCGGTCCTCCAATCTGACTTGACCCTCCAGATCCTAAAGTGGCGTTATTTCCGGTACGTTTTCAACGCGGACATCACAAAAATGTATCGCCAAATTTGGGTTGACCCGAAACACACCCCTTTCCAGCGAATATTATTTCGAAACAAGGAGGGACACATCCGCGACTATGAACTTAAGACCGTAACCTTCGGAGTCAATTGCGCTCCTTTTCTTGCCATCCGAGTGTTGCAACAGCTAGCAAGCGACGTCCAGTCCAGATTTCCGAAAGCAAGTCGCATTATCCGGTCATTCATGTATGTCGACGATGTCCTAGCCGGAGCGGATTCTATCGATGAGGCTCGACTAACGATCCGCGAGTTGCAGGCCGCACTTAGCTCTGCAGGTTTTCCGCTGCGGAAGTGGACTTCAAACCACAAAGCTATTCTGGCAGGAATTCCGAGTGCTCATCTGCTCCACGCCGATTTTCTGGAGATGGAAGAAGAGAGCACGGCTAAGACTCTCGGGATTCGCTGGAAAGCGACTTCAGACGAGTTTTTCTTTGTCCCTCCCGAGTTAGCGCCTGAGTCGTCATACACCAAGCGAGCAGTTCTGTCCCAGATTGCAAGGCTGTTCGACCCCGCGGGGTGGTTGGCCCCATTCATTGTCCGGTCCAAGATCTTCATGCAAGAAATCTGGTTGCAGGACCTGGGATGGGACGATGAGCTTCCCAGCGAGATGTGCCAGCGCTGGCAAAGTTTCCTGCGGAGCTACTCCGCTCTCGACCAAATCCATATTCCAAGATGGGTCGGCTCCCGTCCAGAAGTAAAGGTCGAACATCATGGGTTCTGCGATGCATCCGAGAAGGCTTACGGTGCCGCCATCTACGTGCGCATTGAGGTTGACCGTTTGGTCGAGGTGCGGCTTCTCACAGCGAAAACGCGAGTCGCACCCGTGAAAACCGTGTCGCTCCCCCGGTTAGAGCTTTGCGGGGCAGTGCTTTTGTCCGAAATGGCGGCGGCTATCCTGCCGAATATGCCAACAGCAAGTACGAGCTGCTATTGCTGGACCGATTCCACCATAGTCCTCGCCTGGCTGGCATAGCCCGCGTGTCACTGGACCACGTTCGTGGCCAACCGAGTGACTAGGATATCTCAAGCGGCCGATATTGAGAAGTGGTGCCACGTTTCATCCGAACAGAACCCCGCGGACTTAGCCAGCAGAGGCGTGCCGTTACAGGAGTTGGTGGAGAACCAACTCTGGTGGCACGGACCAACTTGGCTGCAGAGGGGCCGAGATCAATGGCCGGCACCAGTTAATAACTCCCCCGTTATGACCTTAGAGCAGCGAACTGTAAAAGTCCATTTCGCACTCAACCCAGCCGAAGACTTCCTCGAACGATTCTCCAATCTGGAGAGCTCTACGAGTCCGTGCATATATCCTGCGCTTCACCAAGCGCTGCCGGAAGTTAGCCACCGCGCAAAAGGGCCATCTTACGAGCGGCGAAATTACCGAAGCTGAAAAAACTCTTATCCTAGAGACGCAGCGTAGAGAATACCCCGAGGAGTATCGCTGCCTAAGCGGTAAGCGGCCAACGCCAAGGTCAAGTTCTATCCTGAACATGAACCCTTTCCTAGACCGCCATGGGTTAATCCGAGCATGCGGCCGTGTCGCAGGCTCTGAAGTGCTAAGATACGACGAACGACATCCAATCATTCTCCCATATAATTGTCGATTGTCTCGCCTTCTCGCGCAATTTACACACCGGATAACTCTTCATGGCGGCAACCAATTGATGGTGCGCCTCATTCGATCAAAGTATTGGATTCCAAAGGTTCAAAGGCTCATGAAGGGGGTTGTAAACTCCTGCAAGGTCTGCGTTATTCACAAAAGGAGGTTGCAAACCCAAATGATGGGAGATCTTCCAACCGAGCGGTCGTCCTTTTCCAGACCGTTTACGCATACAGGGATTGATTACGCGGGTCCTTTCGAAATACGGAACTATACAGGGAGAGCATGTCTGATCACGAAGGGGTATGTGTGCGTATTCGTGTGTTTTTCCACAAAGGCGATACATTTAGAACCCACGTCCGACCTCACCACCGAAAAATTTCTCGCCGCCTTCGCTCGTTTCGTCGCAAGGCGCGGATGTCCACAGCGTATCCATTCAGATAATGGAAAAACTTTCGTTGGTGCAGCAACCCTGCTTTCCAGTGACTTCCTTGACGCGTTTAAGGACTCGGTGACTGATGCGTATAGCCATCAGCGGGTTTCGTGGCGCTTCATCCCACCAGGAGCTCCACATATGGGAGGTCTGTGGGAAGCCGGAGTGAAGAGTTTCAAAACTCTCTTCTACAAGGCCACGTCCACTCGGAGGTATACTTTGAAGAGCTTTCTACGCTGCTCGCGAAGATTGAAGCGTGCCTCAATTCCAGGCCGCTCTCACCGATGTCCGATGATCCGACGGAGCTGCTAGCCCTCACTCCCGGGCACTTCCTTATTGGGGGGCCCTTAATGAGTACGGCCGAGCCCGAAATAAAGGGGAACCTTAATTCGATCATCAATCGGTGGCAGCATTTGAAGGCCCTCAACCAACAGTTCTGTCAAAGGTGGAAGGAGGAATACCTCAAGGAGCTCCACAAGCGGACTAAGTGGCAGACGCCGACGCCAAATCTGCAGGTTGGCGATATGGTGGTCATCAAAGAGGATAACCTGCCGTCCAACGAATGGCGGCTCGGAAGGATAACTTCCGTGTATCCCGGTGCCGACGACAGGGTCCGTGTGGTGGATATCCTTACTGCCCGCGGTACCCTCAAAAGACCGGTTGTCAAGGTCGTTCTCCTGCCAGTAGAACCCCGTAGTTCCATCCAACAATAAAGTGAATGTGCACTTGTCCCATTCACAGCTCCGTACTAATACTTCTTCGACTTCTCTATTCCATCCTAGTTCCATCCTCATCCAGACATGGCCCCACGGATCCGCGCCAGCCGCACCACGGAGAGCCGTCGTGATCGAGGGATCAACTCGTACCGTTGCCGGGTCTGCCGAGGAGTTCATCCGCTACGGACCTGTCACCATTTCCTTCGCCTGAGCCCTGAGAAGAGACTCCGAGCTGTCCTCATTAATAAATATTGCGGGAACTGCCTGGCCCACCAACACTCCGGCCAGGATTGTCGCAGTGGTGGGCTGTGCCGGGTGTGTGGCAAAAACCACCACACTCTACTCCACATACCCTCGTCTCGTCGTCCAGTCCGCTCGGCCGCAGAAGCATCGTCGCCATCTACAGTGCCCCACGTCAAACGCCGCCCTCGGCGTCCAGCCCGCTTAGCCTCGGCTGCATCGTCGCCATCCACGTCGGCCCACGCCGACCGCCGCCCTCGTCTCCCCGTGAGCCGCCCCGTGGCAGGGACCCCGGCACCATCCGTCGACTCACTTCTACAACATCGAAGCCTCATCATCCTCCCGACGGCGCTGGTGGTCTTGGATACGGGTTCCAAAAACTTCGAGACGGCGGCGCTCATCGACCCATGCACGCCGGTGAGCTGTATTGACAACTCCTTGGCCAGCGCCTTCAAGTTGCCCACCACTTGTGTGGGGGACGAGAAAGTGTGTACGGCGGTGATCCGCGCCAAAATGGGCGACTTCCAGTTGGAGACGATGCTCAAGGTCGAGCCCCGTGTGCGCATCCGCACGCCTATCCGACAGCTGAGCGATTCCGTGCGGGCGCGTTTCGGTGACCTAAGGCTTGCCGATGAACAATTCCATCGACCGGCTACAATCTCGCTCATCTTGGGAGCAGATGTCTACCCGAAGGTGATCCAGCCCGGGTTCCTTGCGCGTGAGGACGGCCTGCCGGTGGCCCAGAGCACCGTTTTTGGATGGATCGTGTCGGGGGCGTACACCCAGCCATAGGCCACCCCATTATACTTTGCAATCCTGCAAGGGGGGGGGAGGATGTTCAGGCCAGCAGTAGACAGTTTCCGCGCACTGTGCCGGCTCCGCGCACCTCGGTCCCAACTCGCTCTCGCGCGCTCGGAGGGGCGCTCGGATCCACAATCCACGATCCACACGGCGCTCACCGCAGCATAAAGCATAAGCATTAAGATCATAGATCAGTTACGTTTTCCACCCCGTTACAAGTTACCGTTTTCCACCCATACGCGCGCCTACACTTTTACATACATCTATACGAAAATACATGGAATATATTTATTGGAACCAAATCTGACTTCTTCATTTGGATATTTTCCCACTCGTCACTGGATACCCGCTACGGTGATCCGCCCTCCTACAAACAAAAATAAACAGTATATGTATATAGGAGGTAGCCGCCAAACTGGCATACAAATTTAAAAGAGCATTTATGACAACAACAAAAAACCCACGGTTACTGTTCTTGCTATCTCTTCCGGCATGTGGATCTGCCCAACTGTTTTAAAACTCCCCTTCCTTCTTTCCTATACCTCTCCTTCTCTCACGCTCATGTATGCATTTTATTTAGAGTAAAGCAATATTCTTTCACTTACGTGCCATCCATCTCCAAAAGCGCTTTTGTCGAAGACAATCGCGATCCGCTTGCTGTAATTGCTGTAAATGTAATTTTATTGGGAGAGAACAACAACAAAAAGAGAAAAGAAGAGAAAGAACAAGGCGCGCAGAGGCTTTCGTGCATTGATTTTGGGTTTCTTTTCCCTTATGCCTTTCTTTTCTTTGGGCTCCACATAGGGCTAGCCCTTACGGTTTAAGGGAAAAGAAAAGCAAGACTGAATTAACGGCGCTGCACTGCCGAAAGGGGAGCAAGGTATTTGTATTCGTAACTCACTAAAACTTTGCCTATTGGCTCATGGGTATAATTTTGTTCTGGGTTTTTATTTTCTCTACTTTTTTTTCACTAAGCCAGGTCGGCCGAGGGCGAGATATTTACGCCAAAAAAACTTGGGGCAAAAAAAACAAAAAAATTTTCGATATTCCGCTTTAGTTTTGCAGCTTCCCGGCGCCGACGATGCTGCTGATGCACTGAGTCGGACCCACAGCTGGAGCGGCGGACTCTTCTCTGCCTTGTGCTTCTCTGCGCCAGCGGCGAATTCGATCGGTTCTTGTGCTTTCGGATGCTTTGCCTACGGCGTGGGGTCAGAATGGAACGCCCCCTTAATGGGGTGGCAAATTTCTTTTCGATTTCTTTATGGTATAATTTGAAAGCAACACGATTCTTCTTTTTTTTTCTTTTTATACCCGATACTCAAAATGAGTATTGGGGTATATTAGATTTGTGGTAAAAGTGGATGTGTGTAACGTCCAGAAGGAAGCGTTTCCGACCCCATAAAGTATATATATTCTTGATCAGCATCAATAGCCGAGTCGATTGAGCCATGTCTGTCTGTCCGTCCGTCCGTCCGTCCGTCCGTCCGTCTGTCCGTCCCTATTAGCGCCTAGTGCTCAAAGACTATAAGAGCTGGAGCAACGACATTTTGTATCCAGACTTCTGTAATATGTCACTGTTACAAGTGTATTTCAAAACTTCGCCCCGCCCACTTCCGCCCCCACAAAGAACGAAAATCTGTGGCATCCACAATTTTAAAGATACGAGAAAACCAAAAACGCAGAATCGTAGAGAATGACCATATCTTCTAGACTGCTGAATCTGAATTGGATCGTATCATTATTATAGCCAGAATGAAGAAAACAATTTCATTTTTTTCTCGCCCTGTCTCTCTCTAACACACACGTATCATAGCCGGCTTTGCCTATTGCTAAATATGAGTTCCAAGATCTCAGAGACTATAAGAGCTAGAGAAACCAAATTTTTTATCCACATTCCTATGATATCGGACCTTGACAGATTTGTTTCAAAAAATTTCGCCCCACCCCTTCCGCCCCCGCAAAGGACGAAAATCTGTGGCATCCACAGATCTCAGAGACTATTAGACCTGACTGTAGAGCTCTCACTGTTACAAAACTATTTGTAATTTTTCACTGCAGAACTCACTGTTGATAGCTCACTGCTACAAGTGTGTTTCAAAATTTCGGCCCACCCCCTTCCGCAGCCATAAACAACGAAAATCTGTGGCAACCACAATTTTGAAGATAGGAGAAAATTAAAAACGCACAATCATAGAGAATGGCCATATCTACCAGATTGCCGAATCTTGCCGAATCCGAATAAGATCGGATTATTATTATAGCCAAAAGTAACAAATCAATTTGCAGTGGCTACGCAGCGCCCGTCGACACGTTCTGACTGATTTTCTGTCTCTCTCGGACGCACTCTTTGTCGTTTAATGTAGCCATACTGATTATGTATCGGGTATAAATGTAGAGTTGCGGTCGCAGCAGCAACTCACAACGTTCCCCCTCGTTTTTTCTTTGATTTGGCACTGGCGCGAGGTTTAGTTTTGTTTTTCCGCTAATATTTCCTCTTTCCACCAAAAACACTACCTTCTGAAGTGGGGCCCAAAATCGAAAAGAGCGACCGTAGCTGGACTTGCATCCACGAACCCTCCTAACAGCGAAAGTGCCAACCACCATTTCCCTCGAGTTAACATAACCGCGGCCTACTCTCTCCCGAGTCCGACCGTCTGCCCAAAAAGTACCCGCCGATCACGAGCAATAGGGGCGCTAAACGCAATTACGATATTCCCTGGATTTAAAATTTTTGATTAGTTTTTTTTTCCCCGTTCTTTTATTTTTTGTTGTTGTTGTAGTAATATTTTTGTAGCTGGTTCAAGCGTCACTACAACGTTCTGGCTAGGCTGAGGTTTCTGGATCGAGGGGGGAGGGCTAGAACATCCGCTTGCTAGAAGCACAGTCGCGGCCTCTTGCTGGATCGATTCCTCGGTCGGTGAAGAGGAAGATGAAGCACCAGTTCCCGATGGGATGTGGAGTAGCGTGTGATGTTTGGCCTGGCAATGCCTGCAAAGTCCTGACCTGCACCTCTGCAATTCATGGCCTTTGTTGAGGCAGTTCAAACACAAGCGGCTCTTCTTTGCTTCTTTGTACCGTTCAAACGCAGAGAGATTCAGGAATGCCTGACATCTAGATATGTAATGCTCGGAGGAATTGCAATGGGTACATGTGGGGTTAGGATGGTCGTTACTGGAGGTTATAAGGGTGATAGGTTTGCCTTCTCCCACCTGTTGACTAGGACTTATTGCCATGGCTGATCCCAAATTCTCCAGCATCCGACATCTCGCTTCCAAGAATGAGGCCATGCTTGACCACAGAGGCAATCCTGAGGTCGGCAAGTTCTCTTCCCATTTCTCCTTTGTTTTGTGGTCCAGTTTCGTGCCTGTGATGAAGATCAGCAACCCATCCGAAATCTCCTGCGGGGTCGCCAAGGTCTGAAGTGCACGCAAGTGCGAATTGATTTTGTCGCTGAGCGCGCGCAAGCCGATAGCCGAGCCCTTCTCCACCCCTTGCAGCCCGAAAATAGCCTTAACGTGTGCCTGAAAATGTAACAGTTTATTATCGAATCGCAACATTAGTAAGTTCAACGCCTTGTCGTAGTTTTCCTCAGAAAGCTCCAAGGAACGAATCGTATCGAGCGCAGCACCATCTAGACATCCACGAAGATATTGGAATTTTTCGATGATTGGTATACGATGGTCTTTGTGCACCATTGTCGAGAACATCGAGTGGAATTCTGGCCAATCCATGTAGTTCCCACCGAATCGCGGAAGCTGCAACTCGGGCATTCGAGAACGGCCTATACTAGTATAGGCGAACAACGACGAATTCTCCTCGAGAGTATGCCGAGCCGTTGAATTGGCAACATTAACCGTGCGAGCAGCCATCAACTCCCGCGACAGCCTGGACCTAACCTTCACATAAAAATTCGAAAAGTCCACTCGGGCATCATGGGCCAACTGCAGGAAATCCAGCCTTTCAAGGCTCGTTTGAGCGGCATCGAAATCCGCATTCATTCGCTCGATTTGCTCGAAGCGAGCTTGAAGTTCTGCCTCATCTAACTCGGCAAGCTCTTCCTTGTTGAGAAAGCGATCCATGGCCTTTAGTTGGCGCGCGATGGACTCGGCCTTGTGCTTGTAGAACTCTACATCACTTGGCATTGCTGCGTTCGCGACATTGGTAGGCTCAGGTGCTGCCATGTTGAGGTTTTGAAAGAGTCACTCAGCACGACCGAAAAAGACACCCTGTATACGTATAAACGTGGGAACCACGAGCAAAGGGATTACAGCTGATGCGTTTAGCTGTGCGGCTGTGCGAGGTGTCCGATTCCGCTTTGTACTCCGCTTGTGTGTATTAGTGAGTTCACTGCACGGCCTACTGCACTGCACTGACCGAATTGTCGCGACAGAGAAATTAATAGCCAGCAATGCGTGTATGTAAGTATGTATGTTTTAGCACCGAATTATGCTTAAACGCCGAAAATTTGCTAATAGGCTATTCACACTAACGACCATCCACCATCCACCATCCATTTCGGGGATGGTCCGTAAGGTTTTGCCGTTCCGAAAATTTCCCAGTTAGTCCACCATCCATTTTGGATGTTCCTAAACCGCACGTTTCTATGCGATAGTTAGCCGATGATTTTCAAATGCAACCCTAAAAAGCAATGAATGGCAATAAAAATAGTTCGCGCCTAGACAGATTTCAAATCTTAATTCGAAATTTAAATCGTTGAAAACTAAAAAAAGAAAAAAAACAACAAACACAATACAAAATGGAGAGACCTGAAATTGGTGGTAATAAGGTACATATGTACCTTATTGGTACATAGGTGGTACATATGTACATATGTATGTTCTTTCTTTTTATGAGTAGTATTTTGCAGCCATTAAATAAACAAACAATACACGCAAGTCGAAATGGACTGCATATATTGATAATCTCGCTACAAACATTTGACGGATTCGCGGGTGTCCCGAAATAGTTCCGTTTATGTCGACCGGGACAGATCCAACTACGGCTCTAGTATTATTTCTGCAACCAAGGCGCCGCACCAAAGCGGATTAAACTGGAAAACCTTCTGGAGATTGTGCGGAAAATGCTTGAAGTCCAGAAGGACCAGCAGAAATTACAGGATGAGCACCAGGAAACAGAGCGAGAGATACTCCAGCATATTGCGAGCAGCCAAGGCCAAACCAACTTCCAAACAAAGCTGCTGCAATTTTTAATGGAGTCCAAATAGTAACGTTTATTGTACATATATGGATTGTTTTATTATAGTCAAAAATATAGCCAATTTATTAATTTAAAGTTGAGAAAATTTCACAATTCAGAACAAAACTTTGTAATTTTATGCTCATCAGCTGTTTTTTGACGGATGGTAGATGGTGGATGGTGGATGGTGGCAGTGTGAATCGGGGTTTCACATCTGTCAAAAAATCCCACCATTCCCCCGGGATGTGCTCAGTGTGCAGAGCCTATTAGGCTAACGAATGTCGATCGCAAACGATTATTAATTGACACTGCTACTCAGAAATCACGTCGGGGTCACCAAATTTTATGTGGAGATAATGGTTTGTATCCCCGATCGGCCGACTAATTATTTCGATTAAATAAAACCCGGCGCAGAAATAAAATTACGATATGTACTTTAATGCGTGACATCCAAATTGCAAGTGTGGCTTGCCTGCCCTTTACATTGCCGCTCCGATCGCTAAGCGCAGCTTCGCTCGGAAGACGTCGGTAGGCAGACGCAAAGCGGAGATACCGAAGAGCGAGCTGGCAGAGAGCGTTTAGCAGGGCAAGCAAGCGCAAAGCTTTAACAAACAAATGAGTGACATAGACATAATTAACAAACAAAATATTTGGCAAGCAGCTAATCGGCTGGGTTCTGCTCCGAACAATCCTAAATCACAAGAAAATTTAATCCGATCGAGCGATATATAGTATGCAGCTATACTAGGAATAGGAACCATTAGCCAAATATCGAATTTTTGAACCTCAAGTCGGCACCTCTAAACGTTGTCGAATCGGGCTGAAACTTATATTTTATTGTTTTATAACAAAAGAAACATTTTTAGACCCTGAGAATTCGATTCCAACACATTTTTTCCCCCATAAAAATAAGCGCAAGCCTAGTGCACATGCATTCTCACGTACTTTGCGTGTGTATTATTGTATTGCTGGCTGCTAGAACCAAAATTTGAGTTTGGTTTTTGTTTGAGTCTTCTTGATGAACTGACCTTACCGAATCAAAATAAATAAGGAATGGGCAGGGTGGGTGGGGGTGCGAGACACTTGGGCGTGGGAAATAAAATAAAAGCTGTTATTTGTTTGATTTATTTGAATACATAAATATTAATATGTAAATTATACTACAAAATTTTAAATATTACAGGTTAATTATAAATTATATAAATATTATGCAAACGCCGTCGGTTCTCGACTTCTTTGCTGCCGTAATACCAACTTTGTAAACGAATTCTTTTTTTCAGAGATAAATTTAAATATATAATATATGTACATTAGAGTATCCCTTATTCTTCAAAAGTAAAATTTCAAGACGCATACCCTCTATTTTTTTTACTTTTGTATTATTTGTAAAAATTATTTTGACCTTTTTAAATTAAACCGTGCCAAATCGTGTTAGAAATTTTAACCACGCATATATTTTACATTTAGGTTTCTGGCAAGCTGTTTGTTAATCCTTATTTGACTTTTATTTATCAATATTAAATATATATAGACATATATGTATAAATATGTTGAAATTTAAATCACATCGTTTTAATCATGCTCGTGGTAGCCCTGGATAGGGGCCAGCTTAGTGTAAATTACTCTGTCTATATTCTACTAGCTACAATAGAGGCAATTGGTTATAGTTTTGATGGGCTTAGTATTAACAAGACTACCATTCAACGAATTCGCACAGAAAGTCGGAAGAAACGGGCGATAGCAAAAAAGGGGATTTCAACAATAATATCCCAGAAGATGTCAGTCTGCACTGGGATGGAAAGCTTTTAGCAGCTCTAGATGGTCGAAGCTGTAAGGAGGAACGTCTTCCAATGGTAATCGTATCGTATCGCTCATCTGCAAAATTCGACAGGTAAAGAGCCAGCAAAAGCTGTTTGGAATGTGGTTCTAAAATGGAATCTTGAAGATAGTGTACAAGTTCTTTGTTTTCATACAAGATACAAAACGGCACGTGCTTATTGTTAGAGCAAAAATTTGATAGAGATTTGCTATATTTTGCCCGTCGCCATCACATCTTCCTTTTGGCTATACAAAATGATCCGATCTGATCTAGATTCGGCAATCTGGTAGATATGGTCATTCTCTATGATTGTGCGTTTTTAATTTTCCCGTATCTTCGAAATTGTGGATGCCACAGATTTTCGTTCTTTGGGGGGGCGGAAGGAGGTGGGGCGAAGTTTTGAAATACACTTGTAACAGTGACATATCACAGAAGTCTGGATACAAAATGTCGTTGCTCTAGCTCTTATAGTCTCTGAGCACTAGGCGCTCATAGGGACGGACAGACGGACGGACGGACAGACGGACAGACGGACAGACAGACATGGCTCAATCGACTTGGCTATTGATGCTGATCAAGAATATATATACTTTATGGGGTCGGCAACGCTTCCTTCTGGAATATCTAATATACCCCTATACTCATTTTGAGTATCGGGTATAATTATGCTAGAGGAGTTAATTGAACTCTCCATAATATTCCTAGGATGAGATATTAGACGGGAACAAAAAATAAGACCTCCTGGCGCGGTGCAACAAGCTCGTTGGATGGCACGAGCAATTTACACCTTAAAAGCCTGAGCTCAAGCTTAGTAAAAAGGAAATCGCAGCTGTCTACGACCTGTCATTGTTCATAGCATCTACCTATGTGAAGCCATGGCTTGAAAGTTCCTCGGCTGTGAAAGCACCGTATCAGGGCTTAAAATCATTGAAAGAATATGAAAGTATTGATGAAGATTTTCAATTGGGATGCTGACTGCGGATGAATGCAGCATCCATTTTATTTCTTACTTCATTTAAACTGACTGCTGTTGACTCAAAAACTAATTTATCGGAACAAATAATTCGAGAAAATACAGGTTGGATGTTAAACCAATAAGCATTCAATAATTAAAATTGAAATTAAAACCAGTGAAAAAAAGTTATAAAACTGTGGGTTTGAATTAAATTGTTATCATATAAAATTGTTTGGCCTTTGGTAGACGATTTCCCGCAGCAGAAAGCCGTATTTATTCGGACCTCGGTCAAACTCGATACTATCGGTATTGATGCGCTCGGGTCCCAATCCACGATCCCCACGGCGCTCACCGAAGCATAAAGCAAATGCAATTAATTGCCAAACCACGACCATAAGGCATTTAGCGTCAGTTACGTTTCCCACCCCCGTTACAAGCTGCCGTCGTGCACATACGCGCGCCTAGGACTGGACATACATCTATACGAAAATACATGGAATATATTTATTGGAACCAAATCTGACTTCTTCGATTTGGATATTTTCCCACTCGTCACTGGATACCCGCTACGGTGATCCGCCCTCCTGGAATCATTGGTCCTTCGAGTAGGATCTTCGCCTTCCCCATAAGGAGAAGCTCACCCCAGGATCGGATCGGCGGAACATTCCAAGTTAGCTCGATAAAGTTAAACCTTCGAAAATAATCGGTGCCCAACACCAGTGCATATGATTTTTTGCGAGTTTTCCATCCCAGTCCGATATGTACATCGGCATATGTACATATGTATATGTTTCTCGCTCTAGCTCCAAATTAAACCATACTTCGTTCTGCCAACGGTTGTGGCCTCCCATTTCTCCAAAGGTTTAATTTGATCCGAGCTAGCTCCTGCGTTCCTCCTCCGATCCAGTGCCCACATTAATATATAGCTGGTCTGTAAATCATATTCCTACCGTGCCCAGCTACCAGTTGAGCTTTCGTTGTTGACAAATGCACATGCACACAAACATACATACATATGTGTAAGCAACTCCAACCAAGCGGCTGGCAACAAACAAAAAGGACATATTCTTGCAATTAATTTGTTGTTCATTCCGACACGCCTCAACGGGTTATAGTTCTTTCTGTTTTTTTAAAGATATAGAATAACAAATCACCAATCACAACCAATCTTTATTTAACTAATTATATTGCCAATAAAAATAAAAACACGACTCCATACATACGGCCCATATACACGATCTTACATGAAATGCGCACGCATTTTCAACTAGCACTTGCACATCTGTGTATACATACATATATTGTATTGTATTGTAAAATAAAAACAGTTACTCCGTTTTTTTTACCCGTTTCAATCTCGTCAAAAGGGCCCGTTAATCCAAGCCACGGTACCTAGCATTACACCCATACACTCAAACACTACAAGACTAGCAGAAATGCATTCTTTTCGTTTTTCCTTTCGCTTTAGCTTCTCCACCGTTTGTTGCGTTGTTGTTGGTGCGAGAATATTTTTCGGTGCCCGCTTGACCGTAACGGAACGCCACGCCTGCCCCGTAATTTTAAAGGATATATTGTTTTAAGCATTCGGTTTGCAACCGAATCTATATATTGATACCTCGTGCCTCAATATGAATTGTTCATCCTCAATTTTCATCCCAATCTCCGTATACCGGCAAGGTTGTGGCCATTAGCGCCCACACTTCCTCATCCGAGTGGGAGTTTGTTCTTTTTCTTCGTGTGATTTGAATATGCCAACAGGGCGTGAAGAGAGCAAAAACTTTTGTCCGTGACCTCAAAGGACGTCAGAAGACCACGCAGCTCGTCCGCCCCAGAGACACCCACCTCGGTGAGCTCGCAAAGTGAAGTCAGCCAGTACTTGGGCCACCACAAGCTCCCTGGGTGCGAAACCAGATCGGTCCTGTTCCTGCCGCCGGTCACGCTTAAGGTGCCAGCGCGTACGCAAAGCAGTCCAAGCCATTCTCGACCCTCCACTGCAATGGCTCAATCCGCTGCCACTGGCCATATCTACCATTTGAAGCAGCCCTTTGACGAATCCTGCCATTTGAAGCCCGAATACCCCTTCCGAATCCTACGCATCCCGTCGCTCTTTTCCCAGGGTACGCCGAGACCAAACTGCAGAGCATGGGCAAAGGTTGATGCGACACAAAAATTGTTTCGCGGTTGTGGCTGAGGGATCCAAGAGGCTGAAGATGTCCCCATCGATGTTCGGCGAATTTTATGAGGGTACGAACAGTGCATAGCTGATCTCACCATCCAAATTCCGACATCCCCGCAGTCCGCCCTTCCGCACAGCCCAGATTTCCACGGCGGCTGCCGAAATCCCCATGCGACATAGAAGTTTTCGGGGATTACGTTCGCGGCCTACGTTCCGAGACCTTTACTGCGATCTACATACAAAATCCCAGGCTGTCTCCCCGTGGAGAAGTTGTACCATCTCACCACTAAGACCAGTGGTGATCCGGAAGGCCATAGTGGAAAAGTCCCCACTACAAAATGACGGACATGAGGTTGCTTTGAATGCCCTTCGGGACCGGTACGAAAATAACAGGCTCCTGGTGACTAACCAGATAAATATCCTCCTTTCATTGGCTTCCGTTGGTACCGAGTCCAGTAATTGCGCTAAAGGAGCTTCTCAGCACCATCCAAGGGGTTTTAACCGCACTGGCCCACCAAAGGTCTCCACCGAAAAGTTGGGACAGCTTGCTGGTGACTATTTGTGCCTCCAAATTACCGAAGTTGACCCGGGCTTTGTGGAAGATTCCGTCACCACAAAGAAAGAGATGCCTTCGTGGAAGGAGATGGAATCCTTCCTCAGCCAGAGATACCTGACGCTCGAAGCCATCGAGGGCAACCCGTCCGCTTCACACAATCCGAAAAGTGATCCGAATCCGCCACCTTTCCCGAAGCAACCCGTTCCGTTCCCTAGGGGAGTCCTGTTCCTCGGAGGGTTCGAATCCTTCGAGACAACCGTAAATCCGGAACCGGAGAACGTGTGATCTTTGTGGGAAAGAGAATTAAAATACGGCTATGCCGCACTTTCTCCAAATGAACGCTGATGCGCGTGCCAGCTGCATCAAACAAAGAGCAGCTTTGTCTCAACTGTTTCGCACGAGGCCATCAGATCCGGGAATGCCAAAGTGCCCATAACTGCAGTACTTGTGGGGACCGACACCACACGCTGCTGCACCGTGGCATCCAATCGCCCGTGATTCGACTCCCCCCGTCGTACCGAGTCCAAGTTCTTCCGACGCGCCACCCAGCGTTCAAAAATTATTTCGCCTCCGGCCAAAGAGCTGTCCTTCTGGGAACGGTAATCATTAATATTTGCCACCTGGGGACAAATTTTCGCGCCCGCGATTCTTAATCGACCCGGGATTTGAGGCGACGTTTATCACGGAACGTCTTTTCCAAAATTAAGTTGCCGTTCCGACTTATCCAGGCACAAGTCTCTGGCCTCAATCAGACAGTATCCGCTCAATCCACGAAGAAGATTCTGCCATTTTCCATCCATTCCACGACGAGGCCGGGCTTGCACTTAAACGCCACGGCCTATGTTTTGCCGGAACTATCAGGCAGCCGCCATCCTATCCGATTCCGCAAACTTCGTTGCGAGATTTGCCGAACATTTGCATGGGCAGACCTGACCTTTTACGAGAGTTCACAAATAGATGTCCTGATTGGTGCCGATATCCTTCCATCCATCCTGGGTTGAGCGGCTCACAGACGAACATCTGTGGATCGCTCCCGGACAGGAAACCATTTTCGGTGGATCTTACGGGCCCAGTGCCCAATACTGTCAAGGCAGGGTCGCATCCTTCTCCACGCAAATTTCCACCGAGCTCGAGACTCCGTTGGACAAACTCCTCACAAAGTTTTGGGAGGTGGAGGACATTCCTACTAGAATAGAAAGCGAGTCGGATTCGTACTGCGAAAGAAATTTCCTCCGAACTACGTCAAGAACGCCGAACTTTGATACGTCGTCACGTTTACCGTTTCGCGACCCAGATCATCTCGGATCCGATCTGGGGTATCTTAAGGTCGATTGCGCTGGCCCAGTTTTTAGAAACGAAAATCGCTTCAAAAAGAAACAGTCCCCTACAAGGCAGTACGACACCGTGATCCAAGAATAAAAAAATAAAGAGCTCGAACACATGACAGAAGTTCCTCCGACTCATGGGTCCTCAACCTACTACCTTCCGCACCACGCTGTCTTCAAGCCTGATAGCAATACCACCACGAAAGTCCGCTTGGTATTTAACGCATCCAGCCCGTCGACCAACGGTGTGAGTTTGAATGATCTTCTGCACCCCGGCCCGGTCCTCCAATCTGACTTGACCCTTCAGATCCTGAAGTGTGGCGTTATTACCGGTACGTTTTCAACGCGGACATCACCAAGATGTATCGGCAAATTTGGGTTGATCCGAAGCACACCCCTTTCCAGCGAATATTGTTTCGAAACAAGGAGGGCGAGATACGCGACTATGAACTTAAAACCGTAACCTTGGAGTCAATTGTGCACCTTTTCTTGCCATCCGAGTGTTGCAACAGCTTGCAGACGACGTCCAGTCCTGATTTCCGGAAAGCAAGTCACTGATCCGGTCATTATGTATGTCGACGATGTCCTAGCGGGAGCGGATTCTCCCGATGAGGCTCGACTAACGATCCGCGAGTTGCAGGCCGCCCTTAGCTCTGCAGGTTTTCCGCTGCGGAAGTGGACGTCAAACCACAAAGCTATTCTGGACAGGAATTCCGAGTGACCATCTGCTCCACACCGATTTTCTTGGAAATGGAAGAAGAGCACGGCCAAGACTCTCGGGATTCGCTGGCTTTGGCGAAAACAGAAATTTTTTTTTTTGTCCCTCCCAGAACCAATTAGCCTGAGTCATCCTACACCAAGCGAGCAGTTCTGTCCCAGATCGCAAGGCTGTTCGACCCCGCGGGTGGTTGGCCCCATTCATTGTTCGGTCCAAGATCTTCATGCAAGAAATCTGGTTGCAGGACCTGGGATGGGACGATGAGCTTCCAAGCGAGATGCGCCAGCGCTGGCAAAGTTTCCTGCGGAGCTTACCCGCTCTCGACCAAACCATATTCCAAGATGGGTCGGCTCCCGGCCAGCGGTAAAAGTCGAACATCATGGGTTCTGCGATGCATCCGAGAAGGCTTACGGTGCCGCCATCTACGTGCGCATTGAGGTTGACCGTTTGGTCGAGGTGCGGCTTCTCACAGCGAAAACGCGAGTCGCACCCGTGAAAACCGTGTCGCTCCCCCGGTTAGAGCTTTGCGGGCAGTGCTTTTGTCCGAAATGGCGGCGGCTATCCTGCCGAATATGCCAACAGCAAGTACGAGCTGCTATTGCTGACCGATTCCACCATAGTCCTCGCCTGGCTGGCAAAGCCCGCGTGTCACTGACCACGTTCGTGGCCAACCGAGTGACTAGGATATCTCAAGCGACCGATATTGAGAAGTGGTGCCACGTTCCATCCGAACAGAACCCCGCGGACTTAGCCAGCAGAGGCGTGCCGTTACAGGAGTTGGTGGAGAACCAACTCTGGTGGTACGGACCAACTTGGCTGCAGAGGGGCCGAGATCAATGGCCGGCACCAGTTAATAACTCCCCCGTTATGACCTTTAGAGCAGCGAACTGTAAGGTCCATTTCTACACTCAACCCAGCCGAAGACTTCCTCGAACGATTCTCCAATCTGAGAGAGCTCTACGAGTCCGTGCATATATCCTGCGCTTCACCAAGCGCTGCCGGAAGTTAGCCACCGCGCAAAAGGGCCATCTTACGAGCGGCGAAATTACCGAAGCTGAAAAACTCTTATCCTAGAGACGCAGCGTGAGAATACCCCGAGGAGTATCGCTGCCCTAAGCGGTAAGCGGCCAACGCCAAGGTCAAGTTCTATCCTGAACATGAAACCCTTTCCTAGACCGCAGATGAGTAATCCGAGCATGCGGCCGTGTCGCAGGCTCTGAAGTGCTAAGATACGACGAACGACATCCAATCATTCTCCCATATAATTGTCGATTGTCTCGCCTTTCTCGCGCAATTTACACACCGGATAACTCTTCATGGCGGCAACCAATTGATGTGCGCCTCATCCGATCAAAGTATTGGATTCAAAGGTTCAAAGGCTCATGAAGGGGTTGTAAACTCCTGCAAGGTCTGCGTTATTCACAAAAAGGAGGTTGCAAAACCCAAAATGATGGGAGATCTTCCAACCGAGCGGTCGTCCTTTTCCAGACCGTTTACGCATACAGGGATTGATTACGCGGGTCCTTTCGAAATACGGAACTATACAGGAGAGCATGTCTGATCACGAAAGGGTATGTGTGCGTATTCGTGTGTTTTTCCACAAAGGCGATACATTTAGAACCTACGTCCGACCTCACCACCGAAAATTTCTCGCCGCCTTCGCTCGTTTCGTCGCAAGGCGCGGATGTCCACAGCGTATCCATTCAGATAATGGAAGCCTTTCGTTGGTGCAGCAACCCTGCTTTCCAGTGACTTCCTTGACGCGTTTAAGGACTCGGTGACTGATGCGTATAGCCATCAGCGGGTTTCGTGGCGCTTCATCCCACCAGAGCTCCACATATGGGAGGTCTATGGGAAGCCGGAGTGAAGAGTTTCAAAACTCTCTTCTACAAGGCCACGTCCACTCGAGGTATACGTTTGAAGAGCTTTCTACGCTGCTCGCGAAGATTGAAGCGTGCCTCAATTCCAGGCCGCTCTCACCGATGTCCGATGATCCGACGGAGCTGCTAGCCCTCACCCCGGCACTTCCTTATTGGGGGCCCTTAATGAGTACGGCCGAGCCCGAAATAAAAGGGGAACCTTAATTCGATCATCAATCGGTGGCAGCATTTGAAGGCCCTCAACCAACAGTTCTTCAAAGGTGGAAGGAGGAATACCTCAAGGAGCTCCAACAAGCGGGACTAAGTGGCAGACGCCGACGCCAAATCTGCAGGTTGGCGATATGGTGGTCATCAAAGAGGGATAACCTGCCGTCCAACGAATGGCGGCTCGGAAGGATAACTTCCGTGTATCCCGGTGCCGACGACAGGGTCCGTGTGGTGGATATCCTTACTGCCCGCGGTCCCTCAAAAGACCGGTTGTCAAGGTCGTTCTCCTGCCAGTAGAACCCCGTAGTTCCATCCAACAATAAAGTGAATGTGCACTTGTCCCATTCACCGCTCCGTACTAATACTTCTTCGACTTCTCTATTCCATCCTAGTTCCATCCGCATCCAGACATGGCCCCACGGATCCGCGCCAGCCGCACCACGGAGAGCCGTCTGATCGAGGGATCAACTTTTACCGTTGCCGGGTCTGCCGAGGAGTTCATCCGCTACGGACCTGTCTCCATTTCCTTCTGCCTGAGCCCTGAGAAGAGACCTGAGAAGTCCTCATTAACAAATTGCGTGGGAACTGCCTGGCCCACCAAACACCCCGCCAGGATTGTCGCAGGAATGGGCTGTGCCGGGTGTGTGCTAAAACCACCAACTCTACATCCACATACCCTCGTCTCGTCGTCCAGTCCGCTCGGATTATTTCAGAAACATCGCCGCCATCTACAGCGCCCCACGTCTGTAGCCGACCTACGGCGTCCAGCCCGCTCAGCCTCGGCTGCATCGTCGGTATGGAACGTCCGGCCCACGAACCGCCGCCCTCATCTCCCCGTGCGAGCCGCCCCGCGGCAGGGACCCGGCACCATCCGTCGACTCACTTCTACAAAATCGAAGCCTCATCATCCCTCCTGACGGCGCTGGTGGTCTTGGATACGGGTTCCAAAACTTCGAGACGGCGGCGCTCATCGACCCATGCACGCCGGTGAGCCATCATTGACAACCCTTGGCCAGCGCCTTCAATTTGCCAAAGCACCACTTTGTGTGTGGGGACGAGAAAGTGTGTACGGCGGTGATCCGCGCCAAAATGGGCGACTTCCAGGTGGAGACGATGCTCAAGGTCGAGCCCCCGTGTGCGCATCCGCACGCCTATCCGACAGCTGAGAGAAAATTCCGTGCGGGCGCGTTTCGGTGACCCGAGGCTTGCCGGATGAACAATTCCATCGACCGGCTCCAAGCGGCTCATTAAACAGCAGATGCCCACCCGAGAAGGTGATCCAGCCCGGGTTCCTTGCGCGTGAGGACGCCTGCCGGTGGCCCAGAGCACCGTTTTTGGATGGATCGTGTCGGGGGCGTACACCCAGCCATGGCAAGGCCACCCCATTATACTTTGCAATCCTGCAAGGGGAGGATGTTCAGGCCAGCAGTAGACAGATTCCAAAGGCACTGTGCCGGCTCCGCGCCCTCCAATAATAAACTCGCTCGCGCGAAGGGAGGGGCGCTCGGATCCACAATCCACGATCCCACACGGCGCTCACCGCAGCATAAAGCATAGATCATTAGGCATAGAGTCAGTTACGTTTTTCCCACCCCGTCAGCTGCCGTTTTGCACATACGCGCACCTACAATTTACATACATATATACGAAAATACATGGAATATATTTATTGGAACCAAATCTGACTTCTTCATTTGGATATTTTCCCAACGTCGTCTGGATACCACATGGTGATTGGGATGATCCTACAAACAAAATAAACGTACATGTTTTGAAGTGGCGAGCTGCCAAACTGGCATACAAATTTAAAAGAGCATTTGGTTGACAACAAAAAATGAAACGGTTACGGATTCTTGCGATCTCTTCCGGCATGTGGATGCGCAACTGTTTTAAAACTCCCCTTCCTTCTTTCCTATACCTCTCCTTCTCTCACGCTCATGTATGCATTTTATTTAGATTAAGCAATATTCTTTCCCTTACATTGCCATCCATCTGCAAAAGCGCTTTTTTCGAAGACAATCGCGATCCGCTTGCTTACGACACAGTAAATGTAATTTTTATTTGCATGGTGCAACAACTCAACAAAAGAAGAGAAAGACTACATGGCGCGCAGAGGCTTTCGTGCATTGATTTTGGGTTTCTTTTCCTTATGCCTTTCTTTCTTTGGCCCACATACTTTAGCCCTACGAATTAAGGGAAAAGAAAAGCCATCGAATTAACGGCGCTGCACTGCCGAAAGGGGAGCAAGATTATTTGTAAAAAATCGTAACTCACTGAAAACTTTACATCGGCTAATGGGAGAAACATGAAAAAGTTTTATTTTACTTTTGAGGATGCTAGCCAGGTCGGCCGAGGACGAGATATTTACGCCAAAAAAATTTGGGGCAAAAACAAAAAATTTTCGATATTCCGCTTTAGTTTTGCAGCTTCCCGGCGCCGACGATGCTGATGCCCTAAAAAGTCGGTAAAACGCTGGAGCGGCGGACTCTTCTCTGCCCGTTCTTCTCTGCGCCAGCGGCGAATCTGATCGGTTTTGTGCTTTTCAGGTGTTTTGCCTATCTTTGGGTCAGAATGGAACCCAGTTTTGTAATTTTTTTCGATTTCTTTATGAATTTATACATTTGAAAGCAACACGATTCTTCTTTTTTGGGGAAACACCCGAGTTTCAAAATGAGTATTGGGGTATATTAGATTTGTCAAAATGGATGTGCTGTAACGTCCAGAAGGAAGCGTTTCCGTCCAAAAGTATATATATTCTTGATCAGCATCAATAGCCGAGTCGATTGACCAGTCTGTTCGTCCGTCCGTCTGTCCGTCCGTCCGTCCGTCTGTCCGTCCCTATTTGCGGTCTAGTGCTCAAAGATACCGGCTGGGAGCAACGAAATTTTTTATCCAGACTTCTGTAATTTGTGCATTGTTACATTTTGTATTTCAAAACTTAACCCCGTTGTATAAAGCCCCTTCACAAAGAACGAAAATCTTTGGCATGAACAATTTTAAAGAATGGGGGAAAACCAAAACCAGAATTTAGAAAATTTCCATAAATCGGAAACTGCTGAATCTGAATTGGATCGAAGAGATTATTATAGCCAAAATGAAGAAAACAATTTCATTTTTCTCGCCCTGTCTCTAACACACACGTATCATCGTTTGCTTTGCAAAAATATGAGTCCCAAGATCTCATAGACTATAAGAGCTAGAGATTTGAAATTTTTTATCCACATTAAAACTGTCGGACCTTGACAGATTTGTTTGGTTTTTTCGCCCCACCCCTTCCGCCCCCGACAAAGGGACGAAAATCTGTGGCATCCACAGATCTCAGAGATAAAATTCCCGGGACCGAATTAAATAGAGCTCTCACTGAAACAAAACGCTATTTGTAATTTTTCAAATTTTGAACTCACTGTTGATTTAGCTGGGTGCTACAAGGTGTTTCAAAATTTGCCCGCCCCTTCCGCGCCATAAACAACGAAAAATCTCCGGACGCAAAGCGAAGATAGGAGAAAAAAAACGAGCAATCATAGAGAATGGGCCATATCTGCCAGATTGCAGAATCTTGCCGAATCGAATAAGATCGGATTATTATTATAGCCAAAAGTAACAAATCAATTTGCAGTGGAACCGCAGCGCCCGTCGACACGTTCTGACTGAATTTTCTGTCTCTCTCGCACTGGCGGCAATACGTTTGATGTAGCCATCGAATATGTATCGGCGCAAATTTACGAAGAACAAAACCAGCAACTTACAACGTTCACCTCGTTTTTCTTTGATTTGGCACTGGCGCGGTTTAGTTTTGATTTTTCCGGCATTTCCTCTTTGAATTTCATTTACCGGGATATTCGGCCCAAGTTTGAAAAGAGCGAAAGTAGCTGGAGCTTGCATCCGGAACCCTCCTAACAGCGAAAGTACCAACCACCTTGCTTTCGAGTTTAACATGGCGGCCTACTCTCTCCCGAGATGTCTAACATAAGCACCCGAACGATGACGAGCAATAGGGGCGCTAAAACGCAATTACGTCAGTCTCCCTGGTTTAAAATTTTTGATTAGTTTTTTTTTTGGCCCGTTCTTTTTATTTTGTTGTTGTTGTATAATATTTTGTAGCTGGGCACTACTATCCAACAACGTTCTGGCTAGGCTGAGGTTTCTGGATCGACGGGGAGGGCCGAAACATCCGCTTAAATAGAAGCACAGTCCGGAACCTTGTTAGATCGATTCGTCGGTCGGTGAAGAGGAAGATGAAGCACCAGTTCCCGATGGGATGTGGAGTAGCGTGTGATGTTTGGCCTGATAAATGCCTGCAAAAGTCCTGACCTGCACTCTGCAATTCATGGCCTTTGTTGAGGCAGTTCAAAACAAGCGGCTCTTCTTTTGCTTCTTTGTACCGTTCAAACGCAGAGAGGATTCAGGAATGCCTGACATCTAGATATGTAATGCTCGGAGGAATTGCAATGGGTACATGTGGGGTTAGGAAGTCTAGAGGTTATAAAGGGTGATAGGTTTGCCTTCTCCCACCCGTTGACTAGGACTTATTGCCATGGCTGATCCCAACGACTCCAGCATCCGACATCTCGCTTCCAAGAATGAGGCCATGTGCCACAGAGGCAATCCTGAGGTCGGCTGGTTCTCTTCCCATTTCCTTTGTTTTGTGGTCCAGTTTTAGTGCCTATGATGAAGATCAGTAACCATCCGAAATCCTGCGGGGTCGCCAAGGTCTGAAAGCACGCAAGTGCGAATTGATTTTGTCGCTGAGCGCGCAAGCCGATAGCCGAGCCCTTCTCCACCCCCCCTTGCAGCCCGAAAATAGCCTTTTAACGTGTGCCTGAAAATGTAACAGCTTATTATCGAATCGCAACATTAGTAAGTTCAACGCCTTGTCGTAGTTTTCCTCAGAAAGCTCCAAGGAACGAATCGTATCGAGCGCAGCACCATCTAGACATCCACGAAGATATTGGAATTTTCGATGATTGGTATACGATGGTCTTTGTGCACCATTGTCGAGAACATCGAGTGGAATTCTGGCCAATCCATGTAGTTCTAACCGAATCGCGGGCTGCAACTCGGGCATTCGAGAACGGCCTATACTGGTATAGGCGAACAACGACGAATTCTCCTCGAGAGTATGCCGAGCCGTTGAATTGGCAACATTAACCGTGCGAGCAGCCATCAACTTTCCCGCGACAGCCTGGACCTAACCTTCACATAAAACATTCGAAAAAAGTCCACTCGGGCATCATGGGCTAACTGCAGGAAATCCAGCCTTTCAAGGCTCGTTTGAGCGGCATCGAAATCCGCATTCATTCGCTCGATTTGCTCGAAGCGAGCTTGAAGTTCTGCCTCATCTAACTCGGCAAGCTCTTCCTTGGTGAGAAAGCGATCCATGGCCTTTAGTTGGCGCGCGATGGACTCGGCCTTGTGCTTGTGGTGAACTCTACATCACTCGGCATTGCTGCGTTCGCGACATTGGTAGGCTCAGGTGCTGCCATGTTGAGGTTTTGAAAGAGTCACTCCAGCACGACCGAAAAAGACACCCTGTATACGCATAAACGTGGAACCACGAGCAAAGGGATTACAGCCGATGCGTTTAGCTTCATGTGCGGCTGTGCGAGCAGTCCGATTCCGCTTTGGCTTGTGCGTATTGTGAGTTCACGCACGGCCTACCGCACTGCACTGACCGAATTGTCGCGACAGAGAAATTAATAGCCAGCAATGCGTGTATGTAAGTATGTATGTTTTTTAGCACCGAATTATGCTTAAACGCCGAAAATTTGCTAATAGGCTATTCACACTAACGACCATCCACCATCCACCATCCATTTCGGGGATGGTCCGTAAGGTTTTGCCGTTCCTGAAAATTTCCCAGTTAGTCCACCATCCATTTTTTGGATGTTCCTAAACCGCACGTTTCTATGCGATAGTTAGCCGATGATTTTCAAATGCAACCCTAAAAGCAATGAATGGCAATAAAAATAAGTTCGCGCCAGACAGATTTCAAATCTTAATTGAAATTTAAATCGTTGAAAACTAAAAAAAAAAAACAACAACACAATACAAAAATGGAGAGACCTGAAATTGGTGGTAATAAGGTACATATGTACCTTATTGGTACATAGGTGGTACATATGTACATATGTATGTTCTTTCTTTTTTTTTTATGAGTAGTATTTTGCAGCCATTAAATAAACAAACAATACACGCAAGTCGAAATGGACTGCATATATTGATAATCTCACTACAAACATTTGACTGTGGATTCGCGGGTGTCCCGGAAATAGTTCCGTTTATGTCGACCGGGACAGATCCAACCACGGCTCTAGTATTATTTCTGCAACCAGGCGCCGCAAAGCGGATTAAACTGGAAACCCTTCTGAGATTGTGCGGAAAAATGCTGAAGTCCAGAAGGACCAGCAGAAATTACAGGATGAGCACCAGAAACAGATGAGAGATACTCCAGCATATTGCGAGCAGCCAAAGGCCAAACCAACTTCCAAACAAAGCTGCTGCAATTTTAATGGAGTCCAAATAGTAACGTTTATTGTACATATATGGATTGTTTTATTATAGTCAAAATATAGCCAATTTATTAATTTAAAGTTGAGAAAATTTCACAATTCAGAACAAACTTTTGTAATTTTATACCATCAGCCGTTTTTGACGGATGGTAGATGGTGGATGGTGGATGGTGGCAGGTGAATCGGGGTTTCACATCTGTCAAAAAATCCCACCATTCCCCGATGTGCTCAGTGTGCAGAGCCTATTAGGCTAACGAATCGATCGCAAACGATTATTAATTGACACTACTACCAGAAATCACGTCGGGGTCACCTTCAAATTTTATGTGGAGATAATGGTTTTGTATCCCCGATCCCGGCCGACTAATTATTTCGATTAAATAAAACCCGGCGCAGAAATAAAATTACGATATGTACTTTAATGCGTGACATCAAATTGCAAATTGGCTTGCCTGCCCTTTACATTGCCGCTCCGATCGCTAAGCGCAGCTTTCGCTCGGAAGACGTCAGTAGGCAGACGCAAAGCGGATACCGAAAGAGCGAGCTGGCAGAGCGTTTAGCAGGGCAAACAAGCGCAAGCTTTAACAAACAAATAGGTGACATAGACATAATTAACAAACAAAATATTTGGCAAGCAGCTAATCGGCTGGGTTCTGCTCGAACAATCCTAAATCACAAGAAAATTTAATCCGATCGAGCGATATATGGTAATGCAGCTATACTAGGAATAGGAACCATTAGCCAAATATCGAATTTTTTGAACCTCAAGTCGGCACCTCTAAACGTTGTCGAATCGGGCTGAAACTTATTTTATTGTTTTATAACAAAAGAAACATTTTTAGACCCTGAGAATTCGATTCCAACACATTTTTTCCCCATAAAAATAAGCGCAAGCCTAGTACATGCATTCTCACGTACTTTGCGTGTGCATTATTGTATTGGCTGCTAGAACCAAAATTTGAGTTTATTTTGTTTGAGTCTTCTTGATGAACTGACCTTACCGAATCAAAATAAAATAAAAGGAATGGGCAGGGTGGGTGGGGTGCGAGACACTTGGGCGTGGGAAATAAAATAAAAGCTGTTATTTGTTTGATTTATTTGAATACATAAATATTAATATGTAAATTATACTACAAAATTTTAAATATTACAGGTTAATTATAAATTATATAAATATTATGCAAACGCCGTCGGTTCTCGATTCTTTGCTGCCGTAATACCAACTTTGTAAACGAATTCTTTTTTCAGAGATAAATTTAAATATATAATATATGTACATTAGAGTATCCTTTATTCTTCAAAAAAATTTCAAGACGCATACCCTCTATTTTTTTTTACTTTTGTATTATTTAAAAATTATTTTGACCTTTTTAAATTAAACCGTGCCAAATCGTGTTAGAAATTTTAACCACGCATATATTTTACATTTAGGTTTCTGGCAAGCTGTTTGTTAATCCCATTTGATTCTTTTTATTTATCAATATTAAATATATATAGACATATATGTATAAATATAAGTTGAAATTTAAATCACATCGTTTTAATCATGCTCGTGGTGCCCTGGATAGGGGCCAGCTTAGTGTAAATTACTCTGTCTATATTCTAATTAGCTACAATAGAGGCAATTGTTTATAGTTTTGATGGGCTTAGTATTAACAAGACTACCATTCAACGAATTCGCACAGAAAGTCTGGAAGAAACGGGCGATAGCAAAAAGGATTTCAACAATAATATCCTGCGAAGATGTCAGTCTGCACTGGGATGGAGCTTTTAGCAGCTCTAGATGGTCGAAGCTGTAAGGAGGAACGTCTTCAATGGTAATCGTATCGTATCGCCTCATCTGCAAAATTCGACAGGTAAAAGAGCCAGCAAAAGCCTGTTTGAAATGTGGTTCTAAAATGGAATCTTGAAGATAGTGTTCAAGTTCTTTGTTTTCATACAAGATACAAAACGGCACGTGCTTATTGTTAGAGCAAAAAATTTGATAGAGATTTGCTATATTTTGCCTGTCGCCACCACATCTTCCTTTTTATACAAAATGATCCGATCTGATCTAGATTCGGCAATCTGGTAGATATGGTCATTCTCTATGACGCGTTTTAATTTTCCCGTATCTTCGAAATTATGGATGCCACAGATTTTCGTTCTTTGGGGGCGGAAGGAGGTGGGGCGAAGTTTTGAAATACAATTGTAACAGTGACATATCACAGAAGTCTGGATACAAAATGTCGTTGCTCTAGCTCTTATAGTCTCTGAGCACTAAGGCGCTCATAGGGACGGACGGACGGACGGACAGACGGACAGACGGACAGACAGACATGGCTCAATCGACTTGGCTATTGATGCTGATCAAGAATATATATACTTTATGGGGTCGGCAACTTTCCTTCTGAATATCTAATATACCCCTATACTCATTTTGATTATCGGGTATAAGTATGCTAGAGGAGTTAATTGAACTCTCCATAATATTCCTAGGATGAGATATTAGACGGAACAAAAAATAAGACCTCCTGGCGCGGTGCAACAAGCTCGTTGGATGGCACGAGCAATTTACACCTTAAAAGCCTGAGCTCAAGCTTAGTAAAAGGAAATCGCGGCTGTCTACGACCTGTCATTTGTTCATAGCATCTACCTGTGTGAAGCCATGGCTTGAAAGTTTCGGCTGTGAAAGCACCGTATCAGGGCTTAAAATCATTGAAAGAATATGAAAGTATGCAATGATTTAAAGGAATGAAATGCTGGCAGAAGACGGCAGCAATATTTACTTTACTTTACAGTTTATCTTTATTTTTTTTTTTCTTTGTGCACGATTTCTTCAAACTGAAATCACTTATGAACTTTACATGGTATGGGTTCTTATGTATTGGTTGGGCGCCAATTAAGTCTACCGCCGTTATCTCGATGGTCAACGACGCTATGTGGGTAACTATGTAATCGTGTCTACCGTCGTTATCGATGATCAAGCGACGCTATGTGGGTAATTAGCTGGCGGTAGTGGCCTCTTCCTTTGAGGAGGGTAACGGTGGATCCGGCGATTGAAACTGGATCAATGATGATTATGTTGTGTGATGGATCCGGCGAGCGAAGCAGGATCAATGATAATTATGTTGTGGGACTTTCCCAACTATAATTGATAACACAATTGAATTTTTTTACGGCAGTGCCGGAGCTTTAATCGTTCGTCTTATTAGAATGCGATCTGAACTGAGACTGACTTTACAGAAATGTCTTTGCTTAAGCTTACCCTACGAAGTCATTGCATCGCGCCATACCCAGAGTCGGCATGCCGACTCAGCATTCTTGCGCAAACAGCACGGGTGATCGTTTTCACTTTGCTGTGTGTGCAGAATTCTTGGCAGCGCGTCAGCATTGTTTGCTGAGGGCAACCAAATACTTATGATTATCTGCTGCGTGCCAGAAACAACAATGCATGACCTTGACAGAGAGTTCATATTATATGCTTAGTTGTTAACTTACATACGCAAAAATTCGCTGCATTTTGGTGAAGGAATTTACAAACTATGATTCTTTCACCAAATATTTTGACGCGCAGTTTGTAATAAGTATGGTTTTCGCGCCTCAAACCGGCTCTGGAAGAGCAGGCGTACTCTGGCCATTGATCCATTGGCTGTCAAGTATGTAGGTCCATACTTCCAAAGATGAGAATTGATGAGCTCAGCTGGTAATGATCCTCGAGAAAGCATATCGGCAGGGTTTAGATCAGTTGGCACGTGCAGCCAAGACATTCCAGATGTGAGTTCCTGAATAACAGAAAGTCTATTAGCGACAAATACATTGAAGTTGGATGGTTGATTCTTGATCCAAGCCAAAACGACTGTGGAGTCACACCAGCAATAATAAGAGCAATTGAAGTTCATCAAAGACACTTCATGCATAAGCTGAGCGAGTAGCGCTGCACACATAATTCCAACTTGGGTATTGTAATAGTCTTCAGTGGCGCTACACGAGATCTGGAACATAGAAGATTTGCCTTGACTCCATTGTCGCCTTGTGAAACAGCGTAGATGCAAGCTCCATAAGCACTCATGCTGGCATCACAAAATCCATGCATTTCAAGGTTGCTGCTTCGAAGGAAAGATAGGCGCGGAAAGAAATTTGTTGCATAGAGTCAAACTGCTGAATAAAGTTGATCCAAGTTGTGCGTAAGGAGACTGGCAGACTTTCATCCCAACTTTTTTCTTTCCACAGCTGCTGTAGAAATATTTTTGCTTTAGTAATAACTGGCCCTATAAGTCCAGTGGATCATAAAATCGTGCAATAGTTGACAATACAACTCGCTTAGTTGGTTTCGAAGGGACTTGATTGGGACAGAATGAAAATAATAGCTCATCCGAAGTGGGATTCCATGCTAAACCTAGCGTCTTGGTTACATCGCTGCCATCAGTAAATTTAACAAATGTTTCCCTATCTTCATGGGGTGTTTGATCGAGTACATATGTATCGTTGGAACACCATTTTCTGATCTTGAAATTTCCTTTGGCTAATAGTCCTGACACCTGGCGAATTATTTCCAGCACCTCATTTGTAGTATCTCCCCCCGTTAGCAAATCATCCACGTAAAAGTCCCGCAGCACAACTTCAGAGCCAATTGGATATGACGAACTCGTCTGCCGCTAGTTGGTGCATAGAACGGACGGCCAGAAATGCTGCTGGTTTCGTTCCATAGGTCACGGTATCCAGCTTGAATGTCCTTAGCTCCTCGAGGGGTGAGTCACGCCACAGTATGCACTGCAGAAAACTATCTTGGGGCGAGACACGGACGCATCTATACATTTTACAAATGTCACCAGTCAATGCTATACGAAAGGTACGAAATCGAAGAAGAGTCGTAACTAACTTTGGCTGAATTGTTGGGCCTGACATCAATATATCGTTGAGGGAATATCCTGTAGATGTACAAGCGGATCCGTCGAAAACTACTCGGAGTTTTGTGGTGGTTTTGTCTTCTCTTAAGACGCAGTGATGAGGGAAGAAAAATTTGCATTGTTTAAGTGCGTCACTTTGACGGGGGACATGTGATTCAAATCGACGTATTCCTTTATAAATGCGGCGTATTGGGCCTTGAGAAGCGGTTTGCGAACCAACTTGCGCTCTAGATTGAGAAATCTGCGATAGGCTTGTTGATAAGAATCTCCAAGAAGACTGTCACTCAGCTTTAAAGGCAATTGAACGCAATATTCGCCACTTGGAAGCCGACCGCAATGTTTTTGAAATGTTCCTCGCAAGCAATTTCCTCCTTTGTTGCTTCTGTAGCGGGACCGTGGCAGTTTTCCACTTCCCAGAACCTTCGCACTAGCTCATCCAAACCAACGGTAGGCGTTTGACTCAATTCCGTCGAACTAGAGGCAGCTAGGAGCACTGAGCTGCGGGAGTACTGACCTCCACCTGTGACAACCCAGCCGAGACGGGTTTTGTATTATAGGAAGTCCCTCTCCAATTTGATCTGTCCAACGCATAAAATGTCGTAAAATAAGCTGGCTCCAATAAGTACATCGATGCGCTGAGATTTGTTAAAGTGTGGGTCAGCAAGGCTGATATTGGATGGCATTTCCCATTTGGATACATCAAATGAAGAAGCAGGCTGGTTTCCTGTAATACGTGGAGCAACGAGAGCTGTGAGACTCGTGAAGTAATCGGAAGTCCTGGATTGAATGACCAAATTAACTGAACCTTCCGTGTGAAATGCAGAATCAGCGCCGATACCCGATACTGATACCGACCCTTTGGCTCGTTTCAGCTGAAGCTTCTGAGCAAAGCGAGAGGTTATTAAATTAATCTGAGAGCCTGAATCCAGAAGAGCCCGGCAAGGAAGAAGATCACCAACTCGACTCTTTATCATAATGACTGTCGTGGCTAGAAGCACTACGTCTGAGCTAAGATTCTGAGCAGGAGGCGAGCATGGTGATGAAGCGGCAACAAGAGAACTTGAAAGATTGGGGCCTGGGCATAAGTCTGTCTGAATAGGAGACGTAGTAGCGTTTGCAGGTTCCGTGTTAACTGACGTAGGCAGCGGATTGTTGATATGTAAAAAGGGTATGATGCTTTTCACCGCATGTGCGACAAGAGCCTGAACTGCAGGAGGTATTCCGATGTCCCTTCTTCAAACAGTTGAAGCAAACTCTAAGCTTCCTTGCCTCTCTAAGACGCAAAGATGGCGAAAGGTTTCCAAAGCGAGTGCAGCTGTAAATGTTATGCCCTTTATTATCACAGAACACGCATTCCAATACGATTGTATTTGTAGCAACAAGACTGTGTTTTGAATGAGTGATTCGTTTATGTTTTTCCAACCTGACTGCTATGGATTTGAATCAACATAGCTTGATCCATGGTCTCCATGGCTTGACATCTCCTCTCCAAAAAGCCGAAAAATGGTCCCATGTTGGTATGACGTTAGGGGCGACAGCTCCTCCCATTTGGTCCTGGTATCAGAGTCGAGATACTTGTATGTGGAGTGAACGATGATGCATCCAGCTATTTCCTCCATGGTACCCATCGACCTAAGCGCTCTCATGTGAGAATGAAGCTTGTCCGATAAAGTACGTAGCTTTGTAGTTGACCCATCTTCAACCTTCTCATGCCTCAGAATCTCAGCGACGTGTGCCTGAAAGATTAAACGTTTATTATTGAAACGATTGTTTAAAATGTCCAATGCAATATCATAATTGCTCTCCGATACTTCCAAAGAGCGAACAGCCTCCAGGGCAGGTCCATCCAAACATGAGCGCAGGTGCTGGAACTTCTCAATCTTTGATAGAAAGGGCTCCTGATCTATTACTGTGCTAAACATCGAGTAAAAGTCTGCCCACTCAGTATAACCTCCACGGAAAGTGGGAAGTTTAATGTCAGGAATATGATATCGTGACCGTACATTTCCGGAGGCAGTAACGTTGAGCTCGGGTCGTATCGTTGAGTGATGCGGCATGTTCTGGGTAGTCCTGCGGAGTGCTGAGCGAATACGAACTTCGATTTCCATCGCCAAATCCTCAAAATTGTTGCTTAAGTCGCTGCCAATTTCGCTTACATCAAGCTCTTCTAAATTAGAATGAGTAACATTAAATGAGTCGGACATTTTTTCCAAGAATTTTAAATGAACACTTAGCGCATCTTCACTGATTGGGTTGTTTTCATCATTCAATATCGTCTCTCGAAGTGAAACGGCTTTGTTGTATATTGAGAGTGCCTTTAGTTTGTAAAAAGACACCCTGTTTTCCGGCACGTCATTAGACTCATCCATTTTCGACAGGCAGCAGCGAGCAAAGCACAAAGAAGAATCGAAGAACCAACCGTTTGATTTTTTTGGTATGCAAGCGCAAGTGCAGCGAACCCGAAGCCGCTAATGCACGTAGCTGTATTAGTGCTTGTAAGCAAGCGCGCGACGAAATGGGAACTAACCGCTTCGCGTTCGAACAGTTATGTTTAGCGGATAATTTTCACTGTTTATAATTGTTTATTTCCAAATTGTTACTGACGATCACGTCGGGGTCACCAAATGTTGAGACAACGAGCTTTTTTCGCTGACTATGATTGTTCAATAATTTCACAAATTATTAATTTCCGAAAACGTTATAAATTTTATTATAGGTATTTTGTGTGTTGAGGGTGGCCGAAGATGCCAGAGCCTTTACAATAGTATTAGAGTGACACACTTGGATGAGGCAAGCGAGCCGATCTCGAGCCAAAGTAATAGATTGGGGACAAAAAGGGTCTGTTCTCCAACTATATCAAGCGGTAACTCAGGCGCAGCTGCTGACGGCTTAGCGACGGCATAGGAAAGAAAAGATAACAAGAGCGAGCATAGATAAGAATAGATGATTAAATGAGAGCATGTTGCTGAGCGAGCATAGATAAAGCTACGCTTACGTTACGTTAGTTTAGTATAATGACCAAAATGGAAAAGAAAGTGAATTGATAGGCAATCCGCAGAGCAAAAGAGTAAAAGTTGTTCTGTACTGAGTCTATACGGTCATGGTGTACTTTGTACTGAGGGCACCATACACTTGAGCCTATTCTAAAGATCAGATTAACTGGCGAGGTATAGAGAGTCTTTGTTATAAAGGGGTCGTCAAAATTCTTTTGACCACCTCTTTATAAGGCCCAAGCACGCCCATGGCCTTATTTATCATGGTAGAAATGTGTTCGGAAAACTTTATCTTTGCGTATAATAAAACACCAAGATCATTCACCAGGGTAATTCTTTCAAGAGAACCACCACATAGGTGTTTGGTAGCCAAAAAGGGGGTTCAGAACGATGAAATGTCATAATTTGCGTTTCGCTGCATTAAGTTGTAACAAGTTTTCACAAACCATGACTGAAAGTTATTGAGATCGGATTGCAAGCGAGAATCGGATAATTTTCCTTATACTGGACACAGAGTTTTAAGATCATCCGCATACATCAGTACTCGAGATATTGTTAATACCGAAGGCATTAATAAAAGAGTGTGAAAGTAAGTAGAATAACGTTAAAGTGTTTGATGAAGAGGGAGTTTTTGAAGAGGACTCTTTGAGACCTGGAACAAAGATAGCTAGAAATCCATCTCAGGAGGCTGTGCGGAAACCCTTAAAGGTCAAGTTTATGTGCTAGAAGGGAATGGTTTACAGAGTCGAATGCTTTTACTGAAGTCGGTGTAAATAACATCCGTCAGGAAGTTACCTTGAAAGCCTTTAATAATGAAATAGGTAAAGCTCTAACAAGTTCGTGGTGGTTGATCGCCGCTTTTATAAATCCATGCTGAGTTGGAGATATTTTGACTTGCAGAGATGTTGCAAGTGCGGAGTTAAAACCTTCTCAAACATTTTAGGAATAGCGGATAACTTTGCTATACCTCTATAATTTTTGCTTCAGACTTGCTATGTTTTTATGGAGGAATTATAAACGATTCCTTCCAGATCGAGGGAAGCAAGAAGAATCAATGGACGTTTTGAATAGTTTAAGCAAAGTTCCACACAGAGCCTCGGCGCAGTACCTGAGATACACAACCTGGAACCCGTCTGGACCCGGTGAAAACACCGGCTTAACTAGTCGAAGATCATGAAGTAGAGAACATTCATTTTAACAAGGGACTGAAAATGCCGTTCGACCTCGGTAAACCGTAGGTGTACGGATGACCAGAGTGGATACGCTCAGAATAGGTAGTTTGGAAAAATTGCAAAAAAAAGATCGGCAATTGCCTGATCATTATTTGCCGACGTATTACAAAATGATAGCGGGATGGGTGTGCGGACGTTCTACGCTTACTGTTTACGAAGCTGTAAAACTGTTTGAGTCCTGTAAAAACTTATCCCTGCATCGAGATAGAACAGTTCTTATAGCATTGGGCATTAAGAACTGAAAAAGTTTGACTGAGCTATTATATAGCGAGATTGAGATAGAAAAGAACCAACTTCTGGAAATTATCTATAAAGTCTTGATTTTAAGTTTTTAGACTGGATAACACTTTGGTAAAACCAAGGAAGTTTTCAAGATCTAATCGGACAAAGAAAGCGGCACTAAGAATCAAACGAGGGGGAACGTTGTGAGTTATTGCTGCGACCGCAACTCTACATTTATACCCGATACATAGAAAGTATGGCTACATTAAAACGACAAAGAGTGCGTGCAGAGACAGAAATCAGTCAGAACGTGTCGACGGGCGCTGCGTAGCCACTGCAAATTGATTTTTACTTTTTGGCTGAATAATGAAATCCGATCTTACTCCGGATTCGGCAAGGTTGCAAGCTGGTAGATATGGCCATTCTCTATGATTGTGCGTTTTAATTTTCTCCTATCTTCAAAATCAACGGCAAGCGCCACAGATTTTTCGTTGTTTAACAGCTGCGGAAGGGTTGGGGCGAATTTTTTTTTTTTTGAAACACACTTGTAGCAGTGAGCCGACTGAGCAATAGAAATACACTTGCTGAGTGAGTTCTGCAGTGAAAATTACAAATAGTTTGTAGCAGTGAGAGCTCTAAAGTCAGGCCTAATCAGTCTCTGAGATCTCATGGATGCCACAGATTTTCGTCTCTTTGCGGGGGCGGAAGGGGTGGGGCGAAATTTTGAAACAAATCTGTCAAGGTCCGATATCATAGGAATGTGGATAAAAATTTGGTTGCTCTAGCTCTTATAGTCTCTGAGATCTAGGCGCTAATGCTTTGCGCTAAGGAAAGCTGGCTATGATACGTGTGTGTTACTGAGAGACAGGGCATGAAAAATGAAATTGTTTCTTCATTCTGGCTATAATAATGATACGACCAATTAAGATTCAGCAGTCTAGAAGATATGGTCATTTTCTACGATTCTGTGTTTTTGGTTTTCTCGTATCTTTAAAATTGTGGATGCCACAGATTTTCGTTCTTTGTGGGGGCGGAATGGGCGGGGCGAAGTTTTGAAATATACTTGTAACAGTGACATATCACAGAAGGCTGGATACAAAATATCGTTGCTCTAGCTCTTATAGTCTTTGAGCACTAGGCGCTGATAGGGACGGAGAGACGGACGGACGGACAGACGGACAGACGGACGGACGGACAGACGGACAGACAGACATGGCTCAATCGACTCGGCTATTGATGCTGATCAAGAATATATATACTTTATGGGGTCGGAACGCTTCCTTCTGGACGTTACACACATCCATTTCACCACAAATCTAATATACCCCAATACTCATTTTGAGTATCGGGTATAAAAATGTGCCAAGAGCATGGTAAAAAATATTTGTGCCTTTAATGACATTAGTGCAAGTTAACGTACCCAATTCTATTGAGCTCTTATACGAGTTGTAAACAATCTTTGGCTTTCTAAGACGAAACAATTTCAATCTTGGGCTCCGCACAATTTTCAATCTTGGGCCTCCGCCTAATTGTTTTTTCTTCAAGATATAAACAATCTCAATCTTTGGCTCCCACCACAAAGCTCAATCTTTAGCTTCCGCCTAATTGATTTTTTAAGATACACAATAATTCAATCTTGGGCTCCTGCCACAATCCCAATCTTTGACACTCCGCTTATGGAAAACATCTTTACTTACCCGGCTTCTGATAAACAATCTCACACCCGGCTTTCTGCAGATTCTGCATTTTGAGGCATTTTACAGTTCTCAATCTTTGGATGACGAAATCCAATATTCGATGGCGAAATCAATCGGGATGTTTATGAAAACTATTCCCGAACGGGATTGACGATGCTAAGATCAAAAAGTTCAAGTCAGTCTTGATCCAGAAGCGAAAACCGAAAGTCGAGCTAAAAACTAAGATCGTGCAAACCCTCGGTCCGAAACCTTTGTAACCCTCAACTTAAGTCTATATATCTGTGAACCTAAAGTTTAAATAACTTTTTTAAAACGCAATCCGCTAGAAAGTTATTTTAATTGGCGCCCAACGTGGGGGCGACGTTGTATAAAAGCACCGAATGATAAAAGTGTTACGTC
>CM017777.1:17408127-17500931 GCA_008121275.1 Drosophila lowei
TTATTTTATAAATAACATTACTATAAAACAACTGCTATGCATAACGAAGAATGCGATACGTACCAATCTATCGCTACACAAATGTTTTGTCCGATATGAAGATGACTTCGGCTCTTTTTGGATGGTCGACGATAACGAGTTTGTTAAGAGGCGACACTTATCGCGAGGACGACCTCGGAAATATGAGCCGTCGTCTTCGCCTAGTTCCTGCCAATCTGGCAATGGCTTGTCTACTGACAAAAATCACTACGATAACTACGTTAAGAGTTCTGTGCACTGTAGTACTCTTTGTCCTGTAATGGGCCGGCGCTTAGCCGAACAGTCTAATTTAGTGAAAACCAAAAAATTGGTGCTTTAATTTTCGCAAGACGAAAATTGGTTCCGTTTTCAAAGCGGAAATATATTTTTCACCGAAAAATAAACTAAACGGTATTTTATAGAACAAAACGAATCTTAATTGCTCTTAAGTCATTGGCTTTTTCACTGACTGTTGCAAAGTACAATAAAAAAAATTAAGAAGCTTCGATATGTATATAAACATTTATTGGTAAGCGAAAGCGTAAGTACTTAATTTCGGAAAGAATTCGATTGACGTCTATTGCGATCAGCGTGCCCTCATGCTCGTGCCTTCATGCAAGCGAGCGAAATAAAGAAAAGAGCTTTAGAGCAGCTCGGGGCTGCTACTAAGCCGAGCACGAGTGATAGAGAGCAAAGAACAGCTTAGTTTCTGCAGCTGCAGTAAAGAAACGAAAGCGGATAGCGAGTCGAACGAACGGCCGCTGCCGTGCGTACGTATATGAGGTTGCAATGATAAATACAGATGAATTAAAATTTATGCATTGCACATTTTCCCAGACAGCCAATATTTTGGCATAAATTCAAAAAAATTAGTTACCAAAGACGGCAGCTGATTGCAATGATATACAATATGTTAATATGATGGTGCATACGCGATGGTGCAGCTTTACTAGCTGTTTTGTTGAGTAAATGCATTGTTGACGGACTATTTGATGAGTATTTATATATTCTGTCGATTTAAAATTTCCTTAGCCATTAAAAATGCATTGTATTTTCTACTTTCTAAATTCCCGCAATGCTTTTTTGATTTAAAATGTTCAAGATCATTTGTTTTACTTTTTTCAAACTTTTTTTGTTTGATATGCCTTCAGGTTTTTAAATATCCATCTCGAAACCGGGCAAAATGATTTCTATTGCTATTAATCCAAAATACAAGGCGTTTCAAAGAACAATTTAATGAAATCTACAAATGAAATGACCCCTAAAAGTATAACGGTCGCAAATAGTGCTGCAAATAATTTTATATTCTATTTTCGTATGCGCACATATCGAGTATATCGAGAGTATACTGTAATCAGTATATGTCAAAATATACAAACTCATAATTCAAACTCATTATTCAAACTCATTATTCAAAACAACTACACATTCTGTGTAAGCCAACAAACTCAAGTACTCCAGCATTATCTCCAAGTGTGATGCAATATGATCGCACTTCTGGAGTAAAGTGGCATTAATCAAAGAAAATGTAGCATTATCCGTGGGATAATTTAATTCGGGCGTGCCATAACACTTGCGCATACCACACTTCCGTCAACGCAACGTTCCTGCTGCCATACATGTATCCACTTTTTCTATATGTATGTATGTTATATACATTTATGCACAACAGCGCTGACGCTGGCTTCTTCTGCCGAAGCAGCGCCCAGCCTTTATTTAAGTTAGCCCCTAAGTCTGAGATCAGTCAGAATAAACGGGAAACTGTGCCTAAATTCGGTCCGACAACTAAGGCTAATAATGAAGATTTTTACAATTTCTTACACTATATTAGTTCTTAAACACTTTCTACATTCATTTAAAGATGGCAAAAGATGGCATGAAAAAGTTGTTGAGCACAATACACAGGCATGCAACACCATATTACGCTTCGAACCAAACCGATTTTTATACCCGATACTCAAAATGGGTATAGGGGTGTATTCGATTTGTGGGGAAAGTGGATGTGTGTAACGCCCAGAAGAAAGCGCTTCCAACTCCATAAAGTATATATATTCTTGATTAGCATCAACAGCCGAGTCGATAAAGCCATGTCTGTCTGTCCGTCCGTCTTGTTTGATGCCAAATTTTGTATCCAGTCTCCTGTGATACAGCACTGTTAATACTGTATTTCCAAATTTCGCCCCGCCCTCTTCCGCCCCCACAAATTCAAAAATCTGTGGCGTGCACAATTTTGAAGATACGATAAAACCAAAAAAGGAGAATCATTGGGAATGACCATATCTAGCAGATTGCCGAATGGATTAGATCGGATTATTATTATAGCGAGAAGGAACGAATCAATTGGCAGTTACTACGCAACGTCCATACTGACTGAATATCTGGTATAAATGTAGAGTCGCGGCCGTAGCTGCGACTCACAACGTTCCTTTCGTTTCTGATAGATTTGGGGCTTTCACAATTTTAAAGAACTATGGTTTTTCATAGTCTGGCTAATTTTAAAAAATGGTTTTAAAATGGTATCTATGTATGCAGCCGTTTGACCAAAATTTTAAATACCGTTCGATGCCTTCCCAAATGCCATTTGGCCGTTAAAACTGTTACTGTTAAGCTATTAAGCGTTCTTAATAACTGTTGTAAGTTTGATTTAAATAAAGAAGTCGAGCGGGTTTAAATAATTGGCACAATTTATTGTTATGTGTAGACCGACGTATGCGTACGTACATATGTTGCAATTTATAGATACACGAAAGCGAAAGTATGTATGTTAGTTGTATTTATGTGGGTATATGTTGAATGACTGATGAACAACGACGCGATTCATGATGGCTACAATAATCAACTCAGACTGTCTAAGGGCAGACGGACCGACTTGCCCGTGCCCCGCAGGCGAGCGTACAAAGAGAGCGATAGAAGGAGAGCGCTATAGCTGCAGCTAATCTCATAGCCTGGGCTGAAGCTAAGCCGAGAACAAATCGATAGATAGAGTGCGAGAGAACGGCAGGAATGAAGAAGGCGGACAGAGAGTCTAAAGAACGGCCGCTGCTGTGCGTAAGCATTGCGGCAAGCAACGACGGTACAGCGGGTGCAAATATCAAACAGTAATGGTGACTTACGTTAGGCTGCACCACTGGCTATAATTTGGGGAAAGTATTCATGCTTGACCCGACATACCCCCTGCTGGAAGCCTGACTTTCAACAGCATCTTTAATGGGAAGCAGGCACAGCACAGCGACTGGGAAACGCCATCCTTGTCCAGGGCAAAGCTCGACCACTCGCTAGTGACCACTTCCTCATCCTTGGAACCAAATCTGGAAGAAACTTTCGCAGTGCGCCACTTTGAGCGCTGCTGCAGTGACGTGATGTACCCTCCTTCCACCGGGACCAGAAAAGCTGCTGCAGGTAATGAAACGGGCTGCCAGCCGTCCAGGCGATCGAAGTTCAGATGCGTGACGTCAGGCTCAGCGAACGAAGCAGGAGGGCCACCATTCAAGAAATGCGCTGAGTTAGAACATCGGCGGCAGGGCTCTCCTGAAATTGAAACCAGTGGTCTTGAATTAATCACTGCCGTGATGGGCATAACAGCGTCCGCAGCTCGTCAAATCCAAGAACCGAGTTGCCTATCGCACGGTAGAAGTGGTATTTGGCCGTCTTCACTGCAGCCTCCCATAGACCACCAAAATGAGGGGAGCGCGGAGGAATGAAATGCCAGTCCATAGTCCGGTTTGTAGAAAACGCCCACAAAAAGTCCACGCCTGTGATCTCAAAGGCATGAGAACCATCAATACGTTCTTCGGAAGATCAGCCATAATGTGCTCCAATACCCTGGGCTTCAGTCGAAAGCATCTTACGCACTTGCACTTCACTGCCCTGTTTACCGTCTTCCTCCCCCAATGGGCCAATATTGGGATTGAATTAGTCCAAGCAAAACTCGAGGACCAGCGTGCAGTTTCCGCTCATGAAAATGGGAGATTATGGCAAGAGTAAGTGGATGGCTAGATGGGCAAGATGATTGGATGACGGCCATCAAAATCCAACGAAGAGTTTTTCAGTCGACCATCTACCCTGAGAAGTCCAATCTAATCCATGAATGGCGACAACGATGCAATTGACCTCGATGAGGAGACTGCTCCATGCCCGCAGTGACTTCATGTCCTCCTATAGCTGAGTACGCTGGACTAGTCGTAGCAATACCTGGGTTCCATGTTCAATGTCTGAGACAGTGAGTCCGGGGCATCGAATTCGGTTGCAAAACTTGTGCAAAACTTCTCATACTTGGAATCAGCAACAATGTCCATGTAGGGCGATTTAACCAGAAGAGCCTTCCGGCGAAGTTCAAGGGCTGGCTTATCAGGTAGCACGATGGGTGGCCAGTCATCTAAGGAGCCGCAAAGAAATGGAGGACTATGAGCTCCAGCGAGGCAACTCATTCAGCTCAGTCGGATGAGCCTCTCGAGAACCAGTCGGCTGGGTTTAAAGCTGTGGGAACATAGCGCCATTCCATTTTTTTCGGTCTTTCGAATCGTTGACCTCTATTTTGCAACAAATATATTAAATCTTGACGGCTCGTCCCGAATCCAAGAGAGCGCAACGGCAGAATCACAGCAACAGTAACACCTTCCTTGAAAACATTCATTCCAGCTATCTCAGATATGAGCCTAGCCAGCAACTCCTCCACAAAGCTCTAACTTTGGTACCGTAAGTGTGTCTTCAAAGGAGCCACAAGATTTGGCACAAAGTAAGTGACTGGGAATGCTGACCCTTGACACGACATAAATGCATGCACCATAAGCTTCGATGCTGGCATCGCAAAATCCGTGAATTTCCAGCGTAGAGTCTGGAAGGAGTACAAGCCGAGGAAATTCAAGTCGACGGAATCGACTTCAAAACTGGTGCATATTTCCTGCCACTCGGTGTTCTGTGCGACTGGAAGCTTTCATCCCAGGACAACTTCTCTTTGCACAAACGCTGGAGAAAGATTTTGGATTTAGTAATTACGGGACCAGCTAGTCCGAGGATCGTAGAATCGCGCTATGGATGACAAAACAGAGCGCCCGCAGGAATTCAAAGAAGATCAGGCCGAGAACGAAAATAATAGTAGTAGATCAGAACCGGATCCCGGGCAAGTCCTAAAGTTTTAGTCACATGGCTGCCATCGTCGAACTTCAAAAATGTTTCCTTGTCCTCTTCCGAACTCCATCCAGCACAGCAGGGACGTTCGAACACCATTTCCTCAATCTGAACTGACCTCTAGACAAAATTCCAGTAGTTTGCTCCCCGAATTCGGATAGCCTCTTCCCGGAGAGCTGGCTCCAGATATCAAGTCATCCACGTAGAAGTCACGTCGAAGGATTTCAGCTCCAACTGGAAACGCCATCTGCTCGTCCATTTGCCAACTGATGCATCGCTTGTACAGATAAATAGGAGGCAGGCTTCGTCCCATAAGTAACGGTGTCAGATTGAAACACACGCAAGTCCTCAGTCCACCGGGTTTCTCCACAGAATACACTTCAAGTTGCTATCCTCGGTCGAGACTCTTTACAAACGATACATCTTACAGATATCTCCCGTAATCGCAACGGCGTATGACCGAAATCGAGCAAGAATATGAAACAGTTTGGGTTGGATTACGGGACCAGCCATTCAAAACGTCGTTCAGGGAATATCCAGATGAGGTTGAAGCGATATATCAAAAACGACGCGAAGCTTGGTCGTAGAACTATCATCTTCCTTCATGACGCAATGGTGAGGCAAAAAATATCGGTTGCTGATTGACTGGCAGGAAAACCTGAGACATATGGCTATTCCAAATCAAGGTACTCCCTTTATAAAATGCTGCATACTGAGATTTAACATCAGGGCGACGATCTAACTTTTCAAGGGTCAGGAATCTACGAAGTTTTGATTGTAAAGATTCTCCAAGGAGATCCAAATTATATTTTGCTGGCAGCCGAACACAATAATCGCCTTTATGTAGTCGACGGAAATGTTGCACAAAATGTAAGTTTCACAATCTAGCTCTTTCTTTGGTAGACTTTACTATTGGTTCGATGCAATTTCTACCTCCCAAACCTCCGAAGAAGCACCTCCTCAAGCCGATCCTTCTGACTATTATCCCAGCAGCTACGGCCTGAGCGAGAGACCATCAACGAGGAACCTTTTAAACGAAAAACCTGCAGACACGACCCATCCCAAGCGCGTTTTTTCTGAATTGAAGGCAATCCTGGCAGTAGGTTCACCTGACCAGCACAAAGGAGTTCGAAAACAGACTTGCGCCAATTAGCAGATCCGACGCGCGCGGCTTATAAAACTCCGGATCTGCTAATGGTATGTCTGATGGAATGTTCCAGTTTTATGTCAATTCCAAAGCTTGTCGACGGTTATGCCATAGAGGCTACAATGGCAATGATGAGAGTTGAGTATTGCGATGAGCGAGAGTGCAGGCTAACGTTGACCGAAAATCCATCCGTGATGAAGCTTAGAGTCGCCTATTCCCGAGACTGCAGTCGATGATTTCATTTTTCGAAGCTGAAGCTGATTCCGCGAAACGAGAAGTTATTAGATGCAACTGGGAGCCGGAATCCAGCAACGCTCGGCAGGGAACTAAAACGAACGATTTTTGACTAAGACCGTGGCCGTGGCAAGTAGAACAACAATCTTCATTCCTCGAGATCTTGGGCAATAAGGGCAGACGAAGTAGACGCTGAAGTAGAGGGCTCCAGTGGTATGCCCAGACGGCGTAGACTCCGTGACAGCGCAGACTGAGATGGAGTATACGGCGCAGATTTCCCTTTGACTGCGGTATCTTCAGGGCTACAAAATGAAGGAGGGTATGGTGTCTACCACTGCAGGTACGACAGTTGCTCGAGGTGCACTGAAGCAATCGATGCCCTGTTCTGAGACAGTTTATACACAACGAAAGCCGCTTGGCTTCTTTATGGCGATTTGTGGGGACAGCGCTTTAAACTTCTGATAGTGCTGGACCTCGTGAGCACACCATCGTTGCAACAGCGCGCAGCGTGCTACGGTTTGGTTCGTTGTAACCAATGTGGACCTAGAATTATTATGCTTTTCTACTTCTGCCCACCTGACTGCTCGACGCATAGCTTGCCGCTAGAAAAGTCCATCGTCTCCAATGATCTGCATCGCTGCTCCAAGAACGAGGCCATAGATTCCCACGACGGAATTAAGTTTGCGAATGCGGGGTCGTTGAATCGTTCCTCCCACTTCTCTTAGCTCGCTGGATCCAGTTTTCCGGAGAAGCTCCTGCACGACGATGCATCCTGCGATCTGCTCAGTGGTGCCCAAACCCTGGAGCGCGCATATGTGAATTGAACTTGTCTGAAAGCTCCCGAAGCGCTGACCACTGACCCAGGTTCCACAGCCTGCAGCGCCAAGATCATTGATGTGTGCCTGAAAAGACCAATCGCCGATTATTGAATCTGTTTTCCAACAAATCTAATGCCATAGCATAATTGCCATCCGAGATTTCCAGCGACCGAACAGTCTCCAATGCCGAATCCCGCAGACAGGAACGCAAATGCTGGAGCTTTTCTATGTTTGTTATGTCCGGATGGCTGTCGATGATGGTGGCAAACATTGAATAGAAGTCCGTCCAGTTCGCATACCCGCCGCTAAACGTCGGCAATTGTATAGGAGGCAGGGATGGTACTTGTCTACGGTGAGGTAGAAATTGCGAGCCGGCAAACTCAACCGTAGTGTTTCCTCCAGCCAAGGTAGAATGAAACGGCATGCGGCCGCTACTCTTAGCCATTTCCCTCATACTCGCCGCCTTCAGCGAGCTGGCAAGTGATCCAATTCCTCAAGCTCATCAACTTCTCGACTTGCTCTTGCCTTACCACGAGCATGTAGTAGTCACAGTCCGACGACTCATTCTGCCAAGCGGTAGCTAACCTTTTCATTTTCTCGCATAATTCCGTTGACTTAAGCTTCAAAAAGACTCCTGTTTTGCTCACTGGTCATTGGAATTTCGTTACCAGCATTAATTTCCATGGTAGCGGCAGCGTTAGCAGGAGACCAACGTCTCTAGCGGGAAGATGATCGAGCACGACGATCGAGCACAGTAAGCGAACAGCTATGTACGAACCGTATATACAAAGGCGACCGGTGTAAGAAGATGCGGGAAGATGACCGAAAAGAGAAGCGCAAGCCAACAGCTACGTGCACTACCGAATATGCAAGGGAGGCCGGTGTATATATGTATGGATAACTTATGTGGTCGATGACACTGGTTGAGATGGCAATTAGTTTAGACCTTTGAATGATATATTAGGTTGTGATTGCACTGATGGATTATTTATTGTACAATCACCAAATGTTAAGCTATTAAGCGCTTTTAATAACTGTTGTAAATTTGATTTAAATAAAAGTCAAGCGGGCTTAAATAATTGGCACAATTTATTGTTATGTGTAGACCAACGTATGCGTACGTACATATGTTGCAATTTATAGATACACGAAAGCGAAAGTATGTATGTTAGTTGTATTTATGTGGGTATATGTGTGAATGACTGATGAACAACGACGCGATTCTGATGGCTACAAAAATCAACTCCAGACTGTCTAAGGGCAGACGGACCGACTTGCCCGTGCCCTAATGCAGGCGAGCGTACAAAGAGAGCGATAGGAGGAGAGCGCTATAGCTGCAGCTAATCCCATAGCTCGGGCTGAAGCTAAGCCGAGAACGACACGATAGATAGAGTGCGAGAGAACGGCAGGAGAGTCTAAAGAACGGCCGCTGCTGTGCGTAAGCATTGCGGCAAGCAACGATTTTGTACAGTGGGCAGTGCAAATATCAAACAGTAATGGTGACTTACGTTAGGCTGCACCACTGGCTATAATTTAAAGTATTTATTCTGCTTGACCCGACAGTAACAAATAGAAAATTTTACTATTTTTTGTAAAATAAAGTTTTTATTCCAAGAAGCGGAATTTAACGGTAAAACGGTAACGGCATTAAAATGTTTGGTGAAACGGCTGCACCTTAGCTGTTGATCAATAAATTTTACAAACGATATTTGAAACAACGGCTAATTAATGTATCTATCAAAGACTTTCGACGTTTTCTGAGTTTTTAATGTCAACAATTTGAAAAAAAAATACTTCAAAAATGATCAGTTTTGAATTTGAAAGCATAATATTTTCCTGAGGGTAAGCAAAAGCTACAAAGTGTTTTGGTCAGATTGAAAGCAATTTCAGCTAGAATTGAAAAGTTCAATACAGCCAGATGTAAATTAAATTAAATTAAATCATTAAAAATTTTAAAAAAGCCCCTAATCTATCAGAAAAGTCGCTTTAGTTCGAAGCGCAAATATAAATATGAAAAGCACAAACTAATCAACACAAACACAAAGAAAGTAACAAATGTAATGAAATCTTTTATGTAGACATTCTACATTCTACAGAAGGGCCGGAGATTTGATCCATTATTTACATTCCCTAAATTTACAACATTTACAAGCTAAAGTTTCCCGCCTCATTAACACCAACTCGTAGCTGATCGAGCATCTAACTTTTTGAAGGGCCTCAAACCTTACATAACGGATAACGGATCATTTAGAAAAGATTCCATTGTCGTGGCTGGAGACTGTTAACAACACTAATTTAGCGTTTTCCTCATGCTATCTCTGTCTTTTAGCAAAGTTAGTAAGCAATATAGATACTGAACCCTATAGACAGATAGCGAAACCGAAAACTTGCGTTTTTCAATAAAGCTGGAGTAGTTTTGGGGGGTGGTGGAACCAAACCTAAAAGGAAAACCCAAAAAGGGGCCCCTGGGGAATAAAAACCTGAAGCCAAGCGGAGGCAACTCCCAGTTCCCAACGGGGGTGCATGGGGGGGCACTAACCTTCAGGTAAGGCCACCCGGGACAAGGCTGCACCCACCCCCAAGGGGGAGTGGGCAAGGCCGCCGAGCTTTAGGCAAGGGCTCGGAGAGGAACGTGGGCTTAAGTACCATAGCTGATACTCCATACACAAGTGCCTCACTCCAAGCGTAGCGGTCTGGGCATATAGGCCGCAGGAGTCGCGCAGTAGACAGGGCCGTGATGCATCAGAACAGCGACGGCCTCATTATCCCACTACGCGAAGTGGCGTACAGGTACCGAAGAAATCCAGCGACGGCCAGGAGCCATATGTGGGAGCCCAGGGACATAGCAGAGGGAGCTGACTACTATGCGACAAGTCACTGGACGAATTGTTCAACTCGAGCATGAGAACACTAAGGATGAACTGCCTCTTCAGACAAGCCCATTCGACATGTGTCATGGGCGAGTCAAGTAGCAGTAGCCTTACAGCACTTGATAGCCCGAATAACTAGCACGTAAGACAACTCGAAGTCCACTCTCGGTGGACCAACCGCGTAGGACATGGTGGACGTATCAGATACTGAGTACCCTATTCACGACAACTAGAAGAGTCAAGTACGGAAACACCTCTCGAGACTACTCAGAACCGGCGCCAAATCTCAAAAAGTCAAGAAGACTGAAGTTGGAGCCCTCAGAATACGTCGATGCAAAGATGAATTCCAAACTCGAGAAAGTATCGAACGCCCTAGGAAACACCTGGAAGTCAAGCAAATACAAGCACTCAGGATAAGACCACGACTAAGAGCACTCAAAACAACCAATCCGGACCAGAGCATCAGAACAAGTAGGAACAACCAATAACTCTAAGAGAATACAATTACAAAGACTCGGTCAAACCAGGATCGCGAATACGAGAGCCAAAGCTTCAAGTACGAACCTATGCTAAAGCTCAGCAAAGCTAGAGGCACAAGCAACGTGACGAGAATTCTGCTCAAGAAAGCACGGAACTGTGCCGAAGCCACGAGAGTCAACCATTCACGACCAAGAGCACTAAACAGACAGAAACTGGACACGTCAGAATGCGGTTGAGCTGGGCAACACCAACTAGCCTAAACCATCAGTCGGGGATAAACAGCAGGGCATCGCAGAGCCTACCAGACAAAGTAGCCGGAGACACTAGAGGCTACTCAGAGTAGCACTGGACGACCATCCCAAAAGCTGAGACTAATCTCACAGTGCAAGCACAGTGACGCCAAGGTAGCATAGCTCCAAGCATGACTACACGAGCGGATCCATCAATGGAGCCTGGTCCAATGCGGAATGGCAGTCCAGATACAAGGAATCTTGACAAACCAAGTGCTGTAGCCACGAAGTGCGTAACATAGGGAGTACAAGTACACTAGGCACTCACATGCACGATACATAGGCCCCAAAGAGTACTGCATTCACGCTAGGACAAACCGGCAACCGTAGAGGTCGAACGAGGGAACTCGAAATCAGCAACAACGGACTCACTCTAAGGACGCAATGGATGTGGGCGCACCTATGCAGAAATGAAGCACCAGGAAGGCCTCAGAGTACTGGGCTAGTGGCAGACACCTATAGGTGAAGTACATCGAAGCCCAGGCTACACCGGCAGACTTATGACGGACTCATGTCGGACTCACCTGACATGGGACCTATTGGACAGGGCGAAGAGGACCAATACCGAAATTACCAAACCTACAAAGCTCAGGTGAACACAATACACAGACTGACCACAAGTGCTACGATGCACAATGACACAGTGCAATGGGTGAAGGCTAGAAGTACATCAAGAAGATGCCATCGGCATGAATGATGAAAGACAGGCAACTTTATGCACCAATCTAACTTAGCAGACCGTTGGATGGCAGGTACTGAAAGAATACCAAGCTGGAAGACTCAACTAAAAGGCTCATGTCGATTATAGGGCGGAGTCAAAGACCATAACTGGATACCGGACATCGCTTCGCAACGCCGCAGGAATGCAGTCGAAGCATCACAAAAGCAGCAGTCGCCTAGTTACGGCAAGGATGGGAGGATCATAGTACAATCCAACTTACTGAGCAAAGACGGCATTTACACCACGGGACCGAAAAAGGACGGACAAACTAGCACAAATTACTCAGACGGCTCCAAGATGGAGATAGACGGCCTTTCACCCCGAAGATGAAGGCGTCTAAAGCAGGACAGACAGCAGTACAGGTGGGAGTCATGACCGATGAGGAAGAGCGGAGGTCTTCCATAACGAGCACACCATCTCAACCTACGCACAGCGCGGCAAGATTAGTCGTGGTCATCAGAAGTGCTGGCACAGCAGAAACTAGCTCACAACAGGAGAATCATATGCTATGCAGCCACACCATGGGTCGAATGCGGCTCGAACGTCTAAGCGGAAGAGGCGTCGGGCTGGAGATAGGAGACCAAAGGCGCCCAGAATGCTAAGGCATTAACATCGACCGGACTTAAACAACATAGCATGGAGGATACACCCACCTATCGAGAACTGAATGATGTGGCCAGAGCGGAATCGAAGAAACCTTACTAACTACATGCACACAAATACGAACCTCTAAATATTACAGGTCGATTTGGGTGATTAGAAGGCATAGCATAATAAAAGAGACTAGTGAGTACTAAAGTGAGGTAATCTCGGCAATGAGAGAACCTGGTACATTTATGTCTCAAAGGGAACAGTTGCGTTGCTTAACACTGGAGCTGAAAGAGCCCAAAATGCGCTATACGAAAGCTCATATTCGGCTTCTAGGCCTAAGATGAGGATAATGGCTACAATGACTAACCATAATCCCGAAGCAAGAGTACAGTTGTATTTATACTTGATTTATGGGACTACAAAATAAAGAGGATTCAAATCGGCAATACTAAATTCGAGTTATGAGTAAAGTTATCTAAATTTGTAATTACCGGATACATTAGAATCATGTATTAAATTTCGTCACAATAGCCACCTTATCAAGGAAATAATCTCAAGTGAGTACAGGGTACTATACAAAAGCGACATAAGTATATGCAAGGGCTCCAAACGCAGATGCACGTATTAATCTTGAGCGATAAAATGAACTTTCTGACACACAGGATACATCGCAACTAGTGATCAAGAAGCAGATAAGACAATTTTAAGGACACAAGCAGTTTACAATCCCGTATACATACCTGGTACTGGATGAGAAGATTATTAAGACTCGTAAATAGGATGCAAGAGAATCCCAATGGAAAGGCAAGGGTCAGGATTTGAGCATTTACTGAGTCGAGCATTAATTCAAGTAAGCATTGATGCTGAAAATGAACGTGAGGAATAAAAGTCTTTGACCAGGTTAAATCTCTGCAAGAATACTGGTAGTTTAGACCAAAAGTATCGCATGAAATTAGGTGGTTCTGCTTATCCATTGACAGGAAGAAGGAAGTTGAAAGTCTTAACTGACAAGTACACACTTAGGAGGATTGAAGTCAGGAACTGAAGTAATCAGAAATGTTTAGAAAAGGTTTACGTCGGCTAGAATACCGTAGTTATCCTGAGACCTTGTAAATAAGAGGTACTTCCAATGTGTGTGAATCCCATAAAGACTGAAACTTCCTGGAAACCGAGGATTAATGCCTTGATCTGACAGTTGCTAAATTTAGGAAGGTGTTAGGCAACCTAGACAAGATCTGCACAGATGTTTAAGGTCATCTTATTATCGGCTAAAACCTGAATTCCGTGCTAAATCAAAATGCAGAACACTCGAAGACCGTGGTGATGCGCTGCCTTGATCACCTATTGATCTGATACCAAATGGTCTTGGAACTTGTTTTCAAGATTTAATCTCAGAATCCGCATAATATGAGCCTAGCAGAATCTCAAATGAGGTCGCCTCTGACCACTCGAAACGGCGTTCACGCTAGAGTTTGTTTGGACTTATTGGTGTCTTCTGCCAAGGACGTGCCTGCTGTTTGGCTTCGCCTGCACTTGGTCGGGTGGTAAATTTTGCCATCGTGGGTTCCTTGGGAACGGGATCGGATTGCAGGAGTATATGGCCGCTTCTGTACCTGATTGGCCCCTTTCGAGGCAAGACCTGGGTTTAAAGTTCCCAGAAGGCGTTTAATAGCGATAAGGCAAAGCTGTCCGAAGAAGGTTGAATATAGGGAGCACGTACTGAATATAGCGAAAGCGGGAAGAACTAGTTTTACACACAGGAATTCCAGTTCTTGTTGAACCTGGACTGTGAAGTGTTCCGACGTGAAGTTTGAGTCCACTGCAATCAGATCCCTCCTGCACGTCAAGACGAACGGTCCTTTCTACAAGTTGTGTACTGACCTGCAAAACCTCGAAACTAAGAATGTCCGGCTTTAACTGGGCTCGGATGACAGCTGCACTAGGGATGATCGTCGAGTGCGGCAATCGGCTCTTCTTCAGAAAAGTGGCTTTCGTGAGTACATCTTGATCATCAGGAACCTCTGTGATTGCATAGAACGGCAGGACATTTTAGCAAGGATATGTAGGTTTTGTTGTATCGGGACAGTTTGTGCTGCGATTCGTGATTCTCCGATCTCAGTTTTCCACTTGCTCCTGCCACTGCACGCTTGTTTTCCGAGTTATGCTCGTTGGGGCTTGAAGAATTCAGGGTCAGCTAGTTTCAAACTTTTCGGAATTGGCCAATTCTTTGCATCCAGGTAAAAGTTGGGCTACATTTCCGTAATTGAGTTGGTGACAATTGCAGCGAAAGAATCTCGATAGCTTGCATCCTGGGATTGTACAACTATATGTACAGACTTGCTCGAAGGTAGAATGGAATCTCCGATACCGGAGATGTTAACATAAGACGAACGATGATCCAACTGCAACTGATTAGCAAGTCTAGATGTTACAAAGTTTGCCTGCGATGCAGAATCCAAAATGGCACGACATGGGATAAGTGCTCCATAGACAAGTTTTTTGTCTACGGCTGGCCCCTGACCTCACATCAAATGATGGAGTTGCTTTTATTCAAAGCAGAATAAAAGCCGTCGGTTTAAAGGTGGAGAAGTTTAACTTTTCTTATGCCAGGGAGATAGCCTCTTTTAAGATATGCGTCTCCCCAACTCAGTTTGACACCACAATTTTGGCCGGAGCATTTGGTGGTGAAGGAGTTTAAGGCAAAGAAGCAGAATAGGCCCCCAATAACTCTCACAAATCATCCCAGTGTGCCATCCTCATCCTCAACGTCAACCTCAACTTCCTCAACCCTTCTAAAAAACTAACTTCTCTCTTAGTATCATATTAGAATGTTAGAGGCTTGCGTAGTAAACTCAGCATTCTTTTCCGGGATAGTGTTGCATTTGCTTCCCACGTTATTGTGTTTTACCGAAACCTGGTTAAAGCCGGACATTCTTAGTTCCGAGGTTTTGACAGGCCGGTACACAACTTTTTAGGAAAGATCGTTCGTCTCGCCGTGCAGGAGGGGTTCTGATTGCAGTGAACTCTAACTTCGCGTCGGAACACTTCACAGTCAAGTCCAACAGGAACTGGAATTCCTGTGTGTAAAACTGATTCTTCCCGCTTTCGCTATATTCATTACTTGCTCATATATTCCACCTTCTTCGAATATCTCAATTTATGAGCAGCACTTGTCCGCTATAACCGCTGTTTCTTCCTCGCTATCAGATAAAAGATCGTATGATAGTTCTTGGTGACTTCAACTTGCCAGGAACTGTTTGGTCTTCGGTAAACGAGTCCTAGTATCCTAGTGCCCATGTCGCAAAATGACTTTGTTGACGGCTTGCTTGACCTGTCCCTGTCTCAAGTCAATCAATTCCTTGGGTCGATTGCTTGATCTATGCTTTGTATCGGATCCGACCGTAGTGTTGTTAACCCGGCCCTTCCGCTCACAATACCTGAAGACGACTACCATCCCACTTTCGAAGTGTCGCTAGAGATAGGGACCAACTGTATTGGATCGGTCGAGTAGACTACCTGAACGTGTCCGCTGCTTTCGTAAAGCCGAGTTTGCGAAGCTTAATAACCTCATTAGGGATTTTGATTGGTCGGCTTTGTACTTGTGCACTGATGTCATTATAGGCACAAACATCTTTTACAATGCTTTTGGCACATTTTTTGATTCTTGTGTCCCACTTTCTTGTCCGATTATCCAAAGAATTATCCAGTCTAAAAACTTAAAATCAAGACTTTATAAAAAATTTCAAGAAGTGGGTTCTCCTACTTCTCACTCTCGCTATGTAATAGCTCGGTCAAACTTTTCAGTTCTTAATGCTCAATGATATAAGAACTACCTATCTCGATGCAGGTTACGTTTTTCTCAGGACCCTAAACAGTTTTACTGCTTCGTAAACAGTAAGCGTAGAACGTCCGCACACCCATCCTCGCTATCATTTTGTAATACGTCGGCAAATAATGATCAGGCAATTGCCGATCTTTTTGCCCAATTTTTCCAAACCACCTATTCTGAGGAAAGCTACTCTGGTCATCCGTACCCATACGGTTTACCGAGGTCGAACGGCATTTTCAGTCCCTTGTTAAATGAATGTTCTTTACTTCATGATCTTCGACTAGTTAAGCCGGTGTTTTCACCGGGTCCAGACGGGGTTCCAGGTTGTGTACTCAGGTACTGCGCCGAGGCACTGTGTAGACCCTTACTTAAACTATTCACCCTGTCCATTGATTCCGCTTGCTTCCCCGATCTGGAAGGAATCATTTATAATTCCTCCATAAAAAGGTAGAAAGTCTGATGCAAAAATTATAGAGATATAGCAAAGTTATCCGCTATTCCTAAAATGTTTGAGAAGGTTTTAACTCCACACTTGCAACATCTCTGCAAGTCACTTATATCTCCAACGCAGAATGGATTTATAAGGCGGCGATCAACCACCACGAACTTGTTAGAGTTTACCTCTTTCATTATTAAAAGCTTTCAAGATAACTTACAGACGGATGTAATTTACACCGACTTCAGTAAAGCATTCGACTCTGTAAACCATTCCCTTCTAGCACAGAAACTTGACCTTTTAGGGTTTCCGCCCAACCTCCTGAGATGGATTTCTAGCTACCTTTGTTCCAGGTCTCAAAGAGTCCTCTTCAAAAACTCCCTCTCTTCACCAGTAAAGGTTTCTTCGGGAGTACCACAGGGCAGCCATCTAGGCCCCTTACTCTTGACACTCTTTATTAATGACTTGCCTTCGGTAATAACATACTCTCGAGTAATTATGTATGCGGATGATGTTAAACTCTGTGTCCAGTATAAGGACATTTCATTTCATTTTCGCATGCACTCCGATCACAATAACTTTCAGTCATGGTGTTGTGCAAACTTGTTACACCTTAATGCCTCGAAATGCAAAGTAATGAAATTTCATCGTTCTAGCCAATTGCTGGCTCCTACACCTTATGTGGTTGTTCTCTTGAGAGAATTACCCTGGTGAATGATCTTGGTGTTTTATTAGACGCAAAGTTAAAGTTTCCGAACAAATTTCTACCATGGTAAATAAGGCCATGGGCGTGATTGGCTTGTAAAGAGGTGGTCAAAAGAATTTGACGACCCCTATATCACAAAGACTCTCTATACTTCGCTAGTTCGTCCGATCTTAGAATACGGCTCCTGTGTATGGTGTCCTCAGTACAAAGTACACCAGGAACGTATAGAATCAGTACAGAAAAACTTGTTACTCTTTGCTTTGCGGGGCCTTAACTGGGATGCGGGTGTAAGACTCCCATCTTACTCTAGTAGACTACTATTAGTAAACCTCCCATCCTTAGTTAACCGTAGAAAAATGCTTGGTGTGATATTTATGCACAACTTGATCAGGGGTGACATAGACAGCCCTGATCTGTTGAGCCGCATAAACTTCACGATTCCTATTAGACTGACTAGAAATTTTATACCGTTGTTCCTTCCACTTTGTAGATCGAATTATTCCTTGCATGAACCGTTTAGGTCTTATGCTCGGATTATAATTCCCTCTACCTTATTATATCCATCACTAATTCTCTTCCTTTTATTAAATTACTAATCCTTACAAACCTTTCTAGTAATTAGAAATTGTAGAGGTATTTGTATTTTGATTGCATGCTTAGTTTCTTAGTAAGTTTAGTGCTAATTTTCCTCAAATGTTAGTCTAACAGCTATCTTTCCTGCATGTTCGCGTTCGGCTCGGCTACGTGCCGCACGTTATGCGGCAGCGCCCCTCGGTCGGTTGGGCGGGAGGAGGGCTGCGTATCGAATGGGATCCGCGCGCAACAGCCTTCTGCTGGTTTCACACGGGCCACTTGACGGTGCAGTAACTGCATAGCCTCTTGAAGATGCAGTCATTGCATGTCAACGTCAATTTATAACGATCTGTTACATAGACGAGGGCAGTTGGTAGTAACACGTTCTGGCTAGGCTTCTTTGTATCGCTCAAACGCAGAGAGCTTTCGTAATGCCTGACATCTAGATATGTAATGCTCGGAGGAATTGCAATGGGTTAGGATGGTCGTCACTGGAGGTGATAAGGGTGATAGGTTTGTCTTCTCCCACCTGTTGACTAGCGCTTGCTACCATGGCTGATCCCAAATTCTCCAGCATCCGACATCTCGCTTCCAAAAATGAGGCCATGTTTGCCCACTGAGGCAATCTTGAGGCCGGCTGGTTCTCCTCCCATTTCTCCTTAGTTTCGTGGTCCAGTTTCGTGCCTTTGATGTAGATCAGTAACCCATCCGAAATCTCCTGCGGGGTTGCCAAGGTCTGAAGAGCACGCAAGTGCGCATTGATCTTGTCGCTGAGCGCGCGCAAGCCGAGCCCGAAAATAGCCATTCATTCGCTGCATCTGCTCTAAGCGAGCTCGATGTTCTGCCTCATCTAACTCGGCAAGCTCTTCTTTGGTGAGAAATCGACCCGCGATGGACTCTGCCTTGTGCTTGTAAAAATCTACATCACTTAGCATTGATGCGTTCGCGACATTAGTAGGCTCAGGTACTGCCATGTTGAGGTTTTAAAAGAGTCACTTAGCACGACTGAACAAGACACCCTGTATATGTATAAACGTGGAGCCGCGAGCAAAGGGATTACAGCTAACGCGTTTAGCTGTTCGGCTGTGCGAGCTGTCCGATTCCGCTTTGTATTCCGCTTGTGTGTATTAGTGAGTTCACTGCACTGCCTACTGCACTGAACTGACCGAATTGTCGCGACAGAGAAATTAATAGCCAGCAATGCGTGTATGTTAGTATGTTTTAGCACCGAGTTGTGCTTAAACGCCGAAAATTGGCCAAGGCTAACGAATGTTGATCGAAAACGATTGTTAATAGACACTGCAATTCAGAGATCACGTCGGGGTCACCAAATTGTATGTGGAGATAATGGTTCTTATCCCCGATCGGCCGACTAATTACTTCGTTTAAATAAAAAGCCGACGAAGATATTTTTTGTTTTCTTGTGCGTCATTTGTATTTTCTTAATATATAAAATTCTCGTGTCACAAATTTTGTTGCTAAACTCCTCCGAAATGACTCGACCGATTTTCGTGAAATTTTGTGTGCTCATCGGTTAGGTCTGCGCATCGGCCAACATCTATTTTTATCCCGATCAGACCACTCCTTCGGGTACCTGCCAAACACCTATGTCCTTTTTTTGGGAGGTACCCGAAGTAATGGTCTGATCTACGATTACCAAGGTAATCTCGCCAATCTGAGCCAATTGCATTTATTGTTATTTGTTATTGTTATACAAAATATTAGATTGAATAAAACTTTTCATACAGTAGGCAAACAAAATTTGGTTCTGGGGTTCGAAAACATCTAAAAAAGAAAACATTTAATCGGGCGAGCTATTTCGGAGAAGTTCAATAACAAACATTGTAACCCGAGAATTTAATATATTTGAGCAATGCCAATAAGATGCAGAGTGGCCAATTTAAGTCGTCAAACGATCAAGTCTATCACCATGCGAGATATAAGAATACGAATTTCAGGTGAACAAATCCAAGAAAACAATGCAGATGAGCGTGTGAGCATGGCGCAGTTACGTGAATCACAATCTCAAGAGGCCCGAAATGAACGAAATCAACGGAGAGCAACGCGCAGATATATAGTCGCCAGACGTAGAGGAATTGACTAACAACGAAAACAATTGCATTGAGCATTTACATCAAATTTATTTCTTCGACTAGCATTCCAGTATGAGCCTGATGTTGAATATTATGCTCATTCTAAAGAAGTATTGGTACTTTGGAAAAGGAATGCCCGCATTGTCATGCACTCAAATTAAAAAATGAGCCAGTTGGGATGTGTTGCTCATCAGGAAAAGTACAAATAACCGAAATTGAAACACCACCTGAACCATTGCACGGTTTACTTATCGGTACAGATCCAGATTTTAGCATGTTTTTGAAGTCAATTCGCACATTCAATTCATGTTTCCAAATGACATTATTTGGAGCAACAGAAATAGTTAACAATATTGCTGCACATGGTCAACAATTTAATTCCACGTTCAAAATCAAAGGCCAAGTTTATCACAAAGTGGGCTCATTGCTGCCAATGGCAAACGAATCTCGTAAAATTTTACAAATATACGAGGACTCCGAACGTGCACTCGCCAATCGTGAATCTCAATTCACCTTTTGCCAGGCGTATCGTCGGCGCTGGACGCTCTGTTAAATGAGCACAATGAATTATTGAAATGATTCAAATCACACATGCACAAACTACAAAGTGACAATCACGCTATTGTCATCAATCCTGATAGAATACCAGCTGGAGAGCATATACGTAGATTCAATGCACCTGTTGTTGACGACGTTGCTGGAATCATGGTTGGCGACCGTACAGCTACGCGACAAATCGTGATTCGAAGAAGAAATAATGATCTTCAGCTTATTAGTGATACCCATCGTTCATATGACGCTCTCCAATATCCAATAATTTTCTAGAAGGGACTAGACGGATATTGTGCAAACATTAAGCAACGAGATCTCGTAACAGGTAATTCATTCAATATTAAGAACATAGTTAATTTGTTATTAAAGAATAAATCTTCAATTAATTTAAGTATATATTATTACAGGAGCCGAAACAAATAAGAACGTTAGCTCGAAGGATTTTTCGTATAGTTTGATGATTAGATGCGGTCGAGACAGCATCATTTTACGATGTCGTGAGCTTTGCCATCAATTTATGGTCGACATGTATGTGAAGATCGAGAGTGAACGACTACGATTCATGCGATATAATCAACAGAAGCTGCGTGCGGAAGCATATATTCACTTGCGAGATGCTATTGCGAACAACTCTGACAAAGCCGAAATTGGTAATTCTGTTATCTTACCATCATCGTACGTAGGTAGTCCACGTCACATGCAAGAATACATACATGTATGTGAAGATCGAGAGTGAACGACTACGATTCTTGCGATATAATCAACAGAAGCTGCGTGCGGAAGCATATATTCACTTGCGAGATGCTATTGCGAACAACTCTGACAAAGCCGAAATTGGTAATTCTGTTATCTTACCATCATCGTACGTAGGTAGTCCACGTCACATGCAAGAATACATACAGTATGCTATGACTTTCGTGCGGGAATATGGACGACCGTGTCTTTTCATTACTTTTACATGTAATTCAAAATGGCAGTAAATTACATCGTTACTATTACCAGGACCAAATGCAATACATCGTCATGACATAACAGCACGTGTGTTTAAACAAAATTAAAGTCTTTAATTAGCTTTATTACGAAATGTATTTAGTTGTGTGGCAAAAAAGCGTGGATTACCTCATGCTCACATTTTAATTTGGTTCGTCGAAAAAATACTATATCTTGGACGTTGACATGCAATGACTGCATCTTTCAAGAGGCGATGCAGTTACTGCACCGTCAAGGGCCCGTGTGAAACCAGCAGAAGGCTGTTGCGCGCGGATCCCATTCGATACGCAGCCCTCCTCCCGCCCAACCGACCGTGGGGCGCTGCCGCATAACGTGCGGCACGTAGCCGAGCCGAACGCGAACATGCAGGAAAGATAGCTGTTAGACTAACATTCGAGGAAAATTAGCACTAAACTTACTAAGAAACTATATATATAATGGGGTAATGCAGTGTCTAGCTAAGGCTATGGTCCATCGTCTTCCCGATCTAAAGTCGGGGGAACTGAACCAAGGCCATGGCTAGAGGTGCCTGGCGGCCAGGCATAAAACGCTAGGGGGTGGTTCCCCCGAAAGAACATTAACCGGTATGGACCTTCGGGCCAAATATGGAGGCTGATAAGGATCAAGCACGGGTTGGGATGTCAACCCAAACGTCGGTGGAAAGCGTGACTGCTACCACCGGCGGGCACGGGGAGGAGCAATCCTCTCTGCGTGTCGCCAGCGGTCACACCTCGGGCATGGCGGGAGCAGGCCATGTCAGTTGTAATACTACTGCCACAAAAACGACGCGTTGCAGGGTGAGCCGCGCGGGTGCCGTTGTCGACGCAGACTCGGACCCGGAGAGCGTGCTATCTATTAGCAAGACCGAAGAGGAAAGCCTTCTCCGCTCGCCGGAACCAGGTACCAGCTCCCTGCGTAGGGAAGGGCCGAAGCGTTCCAGGGAGGGGATGAAGGCAAAAGCTCAGTATAAGGCGGCCCTCAAGTTACTGAGCCGGCTCCAGGGCAAGGAGGATATCTCCCAAGAGGAGAAGTCCAAGCTAGCCTGGGCTGAGCAACGGGTACAGGAGGGCCGCAACAATACGCGCAGTTGCCCCAGATGAAGGCAACAAACGGTGGATTCGCCAACAAGGTGGAGGAGATGTTGGCCACCAAGAGGCAACGCTCGATCGAGAGTGCTGCCAAAGACACCCGGCGAGCAAGCGGCAACGCGGGCCCAAGGTGGCCACCCCCCAGCCGAAGACGAGGAAGCCGAGACAGAAGGCCATGAGCGAAGTGTCCAAGAGACATCTCATTGTGGCCTTGATCGACCGAAGCGACGAGAACGGGAAGATGACGGCGGCGCAGTGGAAGTTAGTCCACGCGCAGCTCGTCGAGGCACTATTCTCGCGAATGGAGGAGGACCCCAGCGCTCCCATGCCCACGTTCGATGGAGCGGGATGGCTGAACGGGGTCAAAATCCTAAAATGTAATGATGACCCAACGCGGCAGTGGCTGGTGCAGAAGGTGCCCCTACTCGAAGCTCTGTGGGAGGGGGCCAAGCTGGAGGTGGTAGACAGGGAGCTGATCCCGTCCATACCAAAGGCGAAGGTGCTCTTCCCCATTGCTGTCCAGGGGGAGCGAGCAGAAGCTGCTGCAGAGGCAAAATCCGGAAGTGCCAACGGCTGACTGGAAGGTTCTGCACGCCGGTAGCCCACTACCCAACGAGGGGGGCCAGCACGTGATCCTCCAGATCAGCAAGGAGGCGGAGGACATCTTATATCCCAAGTTCGGGAAGATGGCGTGGGGCGTAGGTAGCGTATACCTACGGCTGAAAAGCGCCACCCCGAGGACAAAGATGCGCACACCCTCCAGGCAGGCGAGGTCGAGAAGGACCTAGGTCTGGAGACCATAGTGGAGGCCGCCCAGGGTTTTGCGCTGGACGACTCGGAGGAGGAGGAGGACGGTGACCTGACAATTATAGTCAACCCGTCGTGCGAGGTTGAGTTAGCCACCCATGACACTAAGGGTGCTGCAACTCAACCTTCATAAAAGCAAGGTAGCGTCGGCGGAGCTCCTCATTGCCATGGAGCAAGGGCCCGCCGACATAGCTTTAGTCCAGGAGCCGTGGATTGCATCAGGCAACTCTGTGGCCGGACTAAAGTCCTCAAATTACAACCTTCTCTACTCAACATCGGTAAGCAGAAACAGAACCGCCGTACTAGTACGGAAGGGAATCCATGCTCATCTTATGTCTCATTACAGCACGGATGACCTGACGGTGGTGATGCTGGAGAGCGAGGAAAGCGCCTAGTGGCAGCTTCCTGCTACATGGCACACGACAGGCCCGCCCCACCGGAAGAACTTAGGAGTCCGGTGACAGAAGCCGGCTCCAAAAATCTCCAACTCCTCATTGGCGCAGACGCCAACGCCCATCACAATGTGTGGGGAAGCCCCGACATCAACGATAGAGGTGAGTCACTCCTAGACTTTATCTTATCCACTAACTTAGACGTAGCAAACGTGGGGGAGGAACACACCTTCGTGGGTCCCACCTCGTCAAACGTGCTAGACCTAACACTTGTCACGGGAAAGAGTACTTTGGTATCTGACTGGAGAGTCCTCGAAAGACCATCCTTCTCAGACCATAAGTACATTCAGTTCAAGTGCGAATTCAAACACTCTTCGAAGATAACAGTCTATAGAAACCCCCGGAACACAAACTGGGCAAAGTTTAAAAAGACAGTTACTTCGAAGCTCGCGAGTCCGGGCTCAGTGAAATCCGCGGAGGATATAGAGAAGTCCCTAAAGACCCTATCCAACGAGTTACTGAACGCCTACTATGCATCGTGCAAACCCTCGAGAACGAAGAGGAGGTCCAAGTCACTCTGGTGAAACCGAGATCTCTCTCTCCAAAGGAACAACCTCAAGGAATTCTTCAAGATCGCCAAACAAGCGAACGAAGAGATTGTCAATGAAGAATATAAAATCCTACTTAGGAGCTACAAGAAGGAAATACGTAAGGCACAAAGGAACTCGTGGAGAAACTTCTGCTCCAACATCGAGAAAGTGCCGGAAGCCGCTAGGCTCCGGAAGCTGCTTTCAAAGCAGCCCACAGTACAGAGCCAACTAAAACTAGACAACGGACAGTGGACAGAGGGCAGTAAAGAAGACCTAACAGCACTAATGGAGGCGCACTTCCCTGGATGCACCGAGGTCACTGACGCCAAGGAGCATCAGGACCTAGCAACCGAGGAACAGCACCCCCCAACAGGTCTGTTAACCACTAAGAGAATCCACTGGGCCATAGACTCCTTCGCGGGCATAAAAGCACCAGGACTGGACGGGATATTCCCAGCCATGATGCAGTTGACCAAAGAGGTTGTTACCCCATGGCTCTTCGCAATATACTCAGCATGCCTAAGTACGGGCTATATCCCCATCCAATGGAGAACCTCGAGAGTTGTCTTCCTCCCTAAGGCAGGAAAGTGCAGCCACGTGAGTCCCAAGGATTACAGACCGATAAGCCTTACCTCCTTTATACTAAAAACACTAGAAAAGCTGTTGGATTTGCACATCAGGAATGAGGTAGGGGACTGATGTCAACAAACCAACACGCCTACACCAAAGGGAAATCAGTGGAGACGGCACTACACTCGCTAGTAGCCACCATCGAGAGCGCCCTTCACAACAAAAGTATGCTTTGGGAGCATTTGTGGACATCTCAGGAGCATTCAACAACGTGGCCACAACCGCAATAACAAGTCGCCTAGAAGCGAATAACATACACCCTGCAATCAACGTCTGGATCAAAACCTCCTAAGTTGTAGACGGGTGCAATCGGAGTGGGGCACTGCTTCCATGGTAAAGGGGCACACAGAGGCACACCTCAGGGTGGAGTCCTGTCGCCACTACTGTGGAATTTGGTGGTCGACGACCTCATCAAGAGATTTGAAAGGAAGGCCCCAAAGATAACAGCTTATGCAGACGACATAAGCATACTTATTACGGGTGTATGTCCATCGACCCTCAGCTCCTTAATGGAACGTACACTCAGGGAGATACGTGAGTGGGCGGAAGAGGTAGGACTCAGTATCAACGCGGACAAGACGGACCTCATCCTCTTTACCAAGAGGTACAAGGTACCGATATGGACCCCCCCGAAAATTGACCAAAATTGACTCCAAAATCACAGGTGAAATACCTAGGCACAGTACTGGACAGCAAGCTGGCATGGAGGCCCAATGTAGTGGAAAGGGTGAAGAAGGCTACCATTGCGCTTTATGCATCCAAGAAGATGCTCAGCAGCACATGGGGCCTGTCACCCGCTCTAATGCACTGGATCTACATCTCGGTGGTGCGACCAACTCTGCTGTATGGAGCCTTAGTGTGGTGGCAGGCTACTGAAAAGAAGACATACCATTAGCTTATGGAAAGACTCAGCGACAGGCTCTGCTCTGTATTACAGGGGCGCTGAGGTCAACCCCAACAAAAGCACTCGAAACTGTACTCGGAATCGACCCCTGGACATTCACGCTCGCCTGATTGCGGGAAAGGCAGCACAACGCCTCATAGCATCAGGAAATCTATCGCCACAAGGATACGGGCATAGTTCAATCGGCAGGAAATGACCAGATCAACTGATTACATGACCCCCAAACTTGCCTTGACGTCAAAACAACCACATCTTTGGGACCTGAAGACTGGAAAATTGGAAGGGACCAAACTGAGCACCTCAATATATACACAGACGGCTCCAAGATGGACGGAGGAGTAGGAGCGGGCCTATACTGTACAGACCCTGAGATAAGGCTGTCGTATAAGCTACCGGACCAATGCAGCATATTCCAGGCAGAAGTTTTTGCCATCGGGAAAGCAGCGGAGGTCGCTCTCCTCACAGAACGAGCACACGATGCGGTCAACCTATTCGTCGACAGCCAAGCGGCGATAAGATCCATGCAGTCGTCCGCGGTCAGTTCCAGAAGTGTCTTGGCGAGCAGGGAGGCATTAGACATCCTAAGCACGACAAAGACAGTGCGGATCTATTGGGTTCCCAGCCACCAGGGCATCGAAGGAAACGAAGCGGCGGACGTACTAGCTAAGGAAGGCGTCGCGCTGGAGAATAGGAGAACCGAGAACGTGCCTGTCTCCCTCAGAATGCTGCAAGGCGATCTAGAGAAGCAGGCTAGAACACAGACTGATAGCAGGTGGAGGAGTACCACCACCTGCAGAACCTCGAAGATAATGTGCAAGGAGCGGAACGAGAAACTTAGCCACTACCTACTGCACCTACCACGAAAGGACTGTAGACTGCTAGTGGGAATACTTACAGGTCACTGTCTGGCTGCTGCACATGCAGCAAAGCTAGGCATCACCAACAGAGACAGTTGTAGGAAATGTGATGAACCTGGGGCTATCGAAACCCTGGAACATCTCATCTGCAACTGTCCGGCTCTCTCAAGGGCAAGGAGGAGATACCTGGGCGCCCCAGTGCTGGCTTCACTGGAAGATGCCTCCAAAAGGACGCCACAGGAACTGCTGGCCTATGCTAAAAACACCTCGATTCTCGGGGACTTTAAAACCACATAAACACTCCCGCGACGGTTCATACACCCCCCTATCCGGATAACTAAGGGCCATATTGGCCTATGCGTGGCCCCGCTGAGGGCCGTCCGGGTTAACCTAACCTACTAAGAAACTAAGCATGCAATCAAAATACGAATACCTCTACAATTACTAATTACTAGAAAGGTTTGTAAGGATTAGTAATTTAATAAAAGGAAGAGAATTAGTGATGGATATAATAAGGTAGAGGGAATTATAATCCGAGCATAAGACCCTAAACGGTTCATGCAAGGAATATTTCGATCTACAAAGTGGAAGGAACAACGGTATAAAATTTCTAGTCAGTCTAATAGGAATCGTGAAGTTTATGCGGCTCAACAGATCAGGGCTGTCTATGTCACCCCTGATCAAGTTGTGCATAAATATCACACCAAGCATTTTTCTACGGTTAACTAAGGATGGGAGGTTTACTAATAGTAGTCTACTAGAGTAAGATGGGAGTCTTACACCCGCATCCCAGTTAAGGCCCCGCAAAGCAAAGAGTAACAAGTTTTTCTGTACTGATTCTATACGTTCCTGGTGTACTTTGTACTGAGGACACCATACACAGGAGCCGTATTCTAAGATCGGACGAACTAGCGAAGTATAGAGAGTCTTTGTGATATAGGGGTCGTCCAATTCTTTTGACCACCTCTTTACAAGCCAATCACGCCCATGGCCTTATTTACCATGGTAGAAATTTGTTCGGAAAACTTTAACTTTGCGTCTAATAAAACACCAAGATCATTCACCAGGGTAATTCTCTCAAGAGAACCGCCACATAGGGTATAGGTAGCCAACAAGGGGCTAGAACGATGAAATGTCATTACTTTGCATTTCGAGGCATTAAGGTGTAACAAGTTTGCACAGCACCATGACTGAAAGTTATTGAGATCGGATTGCAAGCGAGAATGAAATGAAATGTCCTTATACTGGACACAGAGTTTAACATCATCCGCATACATAATTACTCGAGAGTATGTTATTACCGAAGGCAAGTCATTAATAAAGAGTGTCAAGAGTAAGGGGCCTAGATGGCTGCCCTGTGGTACTCCCGAAGAAACCTTTACTGGTGAAGAGAGGGAGTTTTTGAAGAGGACTCTTTGAGACCTGGAACAAAGGTAGCTAGAAATCCATCTCAGGAGGTTGGGCGGAAACCCTAAAAGGTCAAGTTTCTGTGCTAGAAGGGAATGGTTTACAGAGTCGAATGCTTTACTGAAGTCGGTGTAAATTACATCCGTCTGTAAGTTATCTTGATAGCCTTTAATAATGAAAGAGGTAAACTCTAACAAGTTCGTGGTGGTTGATCGCCGCCTTATAAATCCATTCTGGAATTCCATAGGAATAGCGGATAACTTTGCTATACCTCTATAATTTTTTGCATCAGACTTGCTACCTTTTTTATGGAGAGGAATTATAAAAGATTCCTTCCAGATCGGGGGGAAGCAAGAAGAATCAATGGACAGGGTGAATAGTTTAAGCAAAGGTCCACACAGAGCCTCGGCGCAGTACCTGAGTACACAACCTGAACCCCGTCTGGACCCGGTGAAAACACCGGCTTAACTAGTCGAAGATCATGAAGTAGAGAACATTCATTTAACAAGGGACTGAAAATGCCGTTCGACCTCGGTAAACCGTATGGGTACGGATGACCAGAGTAGCTTTCCTCAGAATAGGTGGTTTGGAAAAAAATTGGGCAAAAAGATCGGCAATTGCCTGATCATTATTTGCCGACGTATTACAAAATGATAGCGAGGATGGGTGTGCGGACGTTCTACGCTTACTGTTTACGAAGCAGTAAAACTGTTTAGGGTCCTGAGAAAAACGTATCCTGCATCGAGATAGGTAGTTCTTATATCATTGAGCATTAAGAACTGAAAAGTTTGACCGAGCTATTACATAGCGAGAGTGAGAAGTAGGAGAACCCACTTCTTGAAATTTTTTATAAAGTCTTGATTTTAAGTTTTTAGACTGGATAATTCTTTGGATAATCGGACAAGAAAGTGGGACACAAGAATCAAAAAATGTGCCAAAAGCATTGTAAAAGATGTTTGTGCCTATAATGACATCAGTGCACAAGTACAAAGCCGACCAATCAAAATCCCTAATGAGGTTATTAAGCTTCGCAAACTCGGCTTTACGAAAGCAGCGGACACGTTCAGGTAGTCTATTTGACCAATCCAATACAGTTGGTCCTATATCTAGCGGCACCTCGAAAGTAGGATGGTAGGCGTCTTCAGGTATAGTGAGCGGAAGGGCTCGGGTTAACAACACTATGGTCGGATCCGATACAAAGCACAGATCAAGCAATCGACCCAAGGAATTTTTCACATGATTGACTTGAGACAGGGACAGGTCAAGCAAGCCGTCAATAAAGTCATGTCGTGACATGGGCGCTAGGATACTAGACTCGTTTACCGAAGACCAAACAGTGGTTAAAGCGGACAAGTGCTGCTCATAAATTGAAATATCCGAAGAAGGTCGGATGTACGAGCAAGTAATGAATATAGCGAAAGCGGGAAGAATCAGTTTTACACACAGGAATTCCAGTTCCTGTTGAACTTGGACTGTGAAGTGTTCCGACGTGAAGTAAGAGTCCACTGCAATTAGAACCCCCCCTGCACGTCGAGACGAACGGTCCTTTCTAAAGGTTGTATACCGACCTGCCAAAACCTCGGAACTAAGAATGTCCGGCTTTAACCAGGTTTCAGTAAACACAATAACGTGGGAAGCAAATGCAACATTATCCCGGAAAAAAATGCTGAGCTTACTACGCAAGCCTCTTACATTCTGATAGGTTACTAAGAGGTTACTAAGAGAAGTTAGATTTTTGGAAGGGTGGAAGCAGGACGGGAAGATGAGGATGGCGCATTGGGATGATTTGTAAGAGTTATGGGGCCTATTTTTCTTCTTAGCCTTGAACTCCTTCACCACCAAATGCTCTGGCCAAAATTTGGCAGAGCAAATGGTGTCAAAGTGAGTTGGGGAGACACTTATCTTGAACGAAGATATCTCTCTGGCATAAGAGAAATTAAACTTCTCCACCTTTAAACCCACGGCTTTTATTCTGCTTTGAATAAAAGCAGTTACATCATTCGATGTGAGATCAGGGGCCAGCCGTGAGACAAAAACTTGTCGTTTTGGTGGGACTCCCACCAGTGGTTTGGGCACCACAGGCCTAGTACCTGTGGTGGCAATATCCGGAGGTCCGGAACGTCTATTTACTGGTGGAATCGGGATGGACGGGACAACTAGAGAGCTTGCGGACACTACGGACACGGACGCTGCAGACGTACTTGGCTGCACATTCTCCGAAGCGATGAATTCGGCAACCGAATCTGCATCGCCAGCAGCTGTCGTTGCCCTTGGGGTGGCAAACGAAATCAGCTGCTGCACACTTTGAGTGGTCGGAGTCCGATTTTCGGCAACGAGCGGCTGAGCGAGTATTGGCACTTGCAGATCCCGCGGAGTGACCCTTTTGCGCCTCGGAGACTCATTCAGCAGTTTTAAACCGCTAAACTGAGCCTCCATGGCTAGGAGCCGATCGTATTGGTTTTTAAAACCAACGGTCAGCTCCTTAAAGCCACTCCGCGTCTGCCTCATAAAAGCTACCATGTCTTTCTCCACCGCACGGCATGCCTCGCAACTGTAGTGCAAACCATTACGCTTTGATATGGCATCACCCACAAGGCCAGAAAATCCAGCGCATTTTGCGTGCGACAGCGTAGTGTCGCAGAGCCAGCAAGGAATAATCGGCTGATCGTGGGTGATCTGTTTATTGCATGATTTTTTGGCATAGACAACAGAAAACTCCATAATAAAAATTTAAACAAAATTAAAATCAAGAATATTTCAAAACAAATGGCTATCAAACCAGTGTGCCAGACAAACGCTAATAGGAGGAGAGGAGAACAGTTGCAGCAGCAGCTAATAAGAGAGAGAGAGAGCTACTGAGCAGAAAGTTACGAGAGCGAGAGAGAAAGAACAGTTATTTAAGTTTAGGTGATAGGGAGAGAGTGATAATACAACAAAAGCTACAAGACGAGAGCGGAGTGTAATGCAATGTAATGCGTACTCACTCACTGCAACAACACAAACACGACAAGCCGACGCCGAAAAATCAAAAGTTAAATAATGTTTTAACACAAATCAAAAGGCATGCACTCGCGGAATAGAATAGGTTTCCAGATTGTAGGCTGGTTAGGAAGTTAATTTAAGTTTATTTAGGAAAACACCGGCTGTTTATTCAAAACAAAAAGAAACGAGGGGGAACGTTGTGAGTTGCTGCTCCGACCGCAACTCTACATTTATACCCGATACATAGTCAGTATTGCTACATTAAACGACAAAGAGTGCGTGCGAGAGAGACAGAAAATCAGTCAGAACGTGTCGACGGGCGCTGCGTAGCCACTGCAAATTGATTTGTTACTTTTGGCTATAATAATAATCCGATCTTACTCGGATTAGGCAAGATTCGGCAATCTGGTAGATATGGCCATTCTCTATAATTGTGCGTTTTTAATTTTCTCCTATCTTCAAAATTGTGGTTGCCACAGATTTTCGTTGTTTAAGGCTGCGGAAGGGGGTGGGCCGAAATTTTGAAACACACTTGTAGCAGTGAGCTCTCTGAGCAAAAAGAAATACACTTGTAACAGTGAGTTCTGCAGTGAAAAATTACAAATAGTTTTGTAGCAGTGAGAGCTCGACAGTCAGGTCTAATAGTCTCTGAGATCTGTGGATGCTCCAGATTTTCGTCCTTTGCGGGGCTTGAAGGGGGTGTGGCGAAATTTTGAAACAAACTCGTCAAGGTCCGATATTTCAGGAGTGTGGATACCAAATTTGGTTGCTCTAGCTATTATAGTCTCTGAGATCTAGGCGCTAATGTTTTGCGCTATGCAAAGCCGGCTATGATACGTGTGTGTTAGAGAGAGACAGGGCGAGAAAAAATGAAATTGTTTTCTTCATACTGGCTATAATAATGCTACGATCCAATTCAGATTCTGCAGTCTGGAAGATAAATTCATTCTCTACGATTCTGCGTTTTTGGTTTTCTCGTATCTTTAAAATTGTGGATGCCACAGATTTTCGTCCTTTGTGGGGGCGGAAGTGGGCGGGGCGAAGTTTTGAAATACGCTTGTAACAGTGACATATCACAGAAGTCTGGATACAAAATGTCGTTGCTCTAGCTCTTATAGTCTTTGAGCACTAGGCGCTAATAGGGACGGACAGACGGACAGACGGACAGACGGACGGACGGACAGACAGACATGGCTCAATCGACTCGGCTATTGATGCTGATCAAGAATATATATACTTTATGGGGTCGGAAACGCTTCCTTCTGGACGTTACACACATCCATTTTCACCACAAATCTAATATACCCCAATACTCATTTTGAGTATCGGGTATAAAAATGCGGAGCGCAAAACAAAAACGCGTCTGATCACTACGAAAGAGAACGAACGAAAAACGTACGTGCTGAAGACATCGATAGTTTGATTTCTGCAGAAAGATTTCTGCTGAGCAAAACATTCAATGCTCAAATTAATGTTGAGTCATGCAAATCGGTGAAGAGTATCAAATATATTTGCAAGTATGTATAAAGGAAGTGATATGGCTGTATTAAGAATTAAAAATACTAATGTAAAATTACGATGATGAAATTACGAATTACCAAATTGGCCGGTATATCAGTTCCAATGAAGCTGGCGTATTTTCGGTTTCCCAATTCATGAACGGGATCCAGCAGTTATACATCTAGCTGTACATCTTGAAAACGACCAGCGCGTATATTTCACGGACGGTGGAAACGGTTCCACCACCAAAAACTACGCTCACCGAATTTTTTGAACTGCTGGTGCCTTTGCACAAAAACTACTCTATTCTGAAGTTCCACGATATTTTACATGGGCTCAATCGAAAAAATGGATGCCCCGCAAGCAAGGGACACCAGTTGATGCGTGCCCCGGTTTATTTAAACAAATAGTTTGGGCTGTGTATATACAGTCAATCCAAGGCAGACTGAATGCTTTTATCTGCGACTGTTGTTGGTGAATGTCACCGGATCATTGTCATTTCAAGATATACGCAAGGTAGATGGACAACAGTATCCAACGTATAAAGATGCATGCCTTGCACTAGGCTTGCTAGAAGACTACAATCATTGGGACAGTATGCTTGCTGAAGCAGCATTAAACTGCACATGAACACAAATTCGTCTACTATTTGCTATAGTACTGACTACATGTTTCCCGGCCCGAGCACAAATGTTGTGGGATAATCACAAAGATTCAATAACTGATGGTATATTGTATCGACATCGTACAAGATGCAACGATCAAACGATATCGTTCAGTGATGAAATGCTATCGAGGATCATTGCATTGATATTGCGAATTTACCAATCAGTCATTTCGGCCTGAGCTCACCGAATAGAAGTGCATCTGATTTATTCAACACAGATATGAATCGTGAACTACAGTACGATAATGTAGAAATGGCAGGCATTGTTAGTCGCAATGTTCCACTACTAAATGATGAATAAAAAGTTATTTACGGCCGCATTATGCTGGCAGTTGCGGCAGGACAAGGAGGATTCTTTTTTCTTGATGCACCAGGTGGAACTGTCAAAACGTTCCTTATTTCGCTACTTCTTGCCGAGATACAATCAAAAAATGACATCGCATTGGCCGTTGCATCTTCTGGCATTGCAGCAACTTTATTAGATGGAGACAGAACAGCTCATTCAGCATGCAGTGTGCAAAATAATAAAACAATCGTCTATGGCCACAGTGATGAAAAAATTTAAAATTATTATCTGGGATGAATGTACTATGGCACACAAACATTCGCTTAGGGCATTGGATAGGACATTAAAGGATTAAAAAAACAACGATAAACTGTTTGGCGGCACTTTGTTACTTCTTTCAGGTGATTTTAGACAAACACTTCCCGTTATTCCACGTTCGACGTACGCTGATGAAATTAACGCTTGCTTAAAATCATCGTGACTGTGGCGTGATGTTAAATGTTAATTTGAACATGCGCGTTAAAATGCTTCAGGATCCATCCGCCGAAACTTTCTCTAAACATCTGTTAGATATTGGCGATGGGAAAGTTTCTGTACATGAAAATGCTGGATGCATAAAATTACAGACGGACTTCTGCACAATCAAATGTGGACGTCAATGGGTTAAATTTAAAGATACAACAGTTGTTGCCTGGGGACTTGGTGTCATACAAATCTATCGATGCAGTTTGCGATACCAACCAAACTGTGAATTATCCAATTGAGTTTTTAAATTCATTGGATTTGCCAGCCATGCCACCATACCATTTACAATTGAAGGTTGGATCTCCGATCATTCTGCTTCGTATTTTGAACCCACCACGGCTGTGTAATGGCATACGATTAGTCATTAAAAAACTAATGAGAAACGTTATTGAAGCCATCATTTTGAATGAAAAGTTTTAAGGCGAAAATGTGTTGCTGCCACGAATCCCTATGATTAATACAGATGTGTCAATTGAATTCAAACGCAATCGATTTCCAATTAGATTGGCATTCGCTATGACGATCAATAAGTCACAAGGCCAGACATTGTCTGTATGTGGCTTAGATTTGGAAACACCATGCTTTTCCCACAGACAACTATATGTGGCATGTTCTCGCGTGGTAGAACCATCCAGTTTGTTTGTGTTGGCTAAAGACGGACTAACCATGAATATTGTACACTCTATTGCGCTGAGAGAATATTCTTTATTGTTAAGTAATCTTATAATTGATAAGAAAATCCCCGCATATAGTAGATAGTTATTTTTATTGAACTGAAAAAATGTTTCCTAGAAATAATATACATGGCAAAACAACGTTTGCAGGGTCACCTAGTTTGAATATAAAATATTATCACAGATAGAAAAACAAAAAATACAATTATGTTATTTGCTGTTACTGTTTGAGCAACTTATACAACAGTCAAAGCAAAATTTAGTTACGATGATTTTTATACCCGATACTCAAAATGAGTACTGGGGTATATTAGATTTGTGGTGAAAGTGGATGTGGGCAACGTCCAAAAGGAAGCGTTTCCGACCCCATATAGTACATATATTTTTGATCAGCATCAATAGCCGAGTCGATTGAGCCATGTCTGTCTGTCCGTCTGTCTGTCCCTATGAGCGTCTAGTGGTCAAAGACTATAAAAGCTGGAGCAACGATTTCTTCCAGACTTCTGTGATATGTCACTGTTACAAGTGTATTTAAAAACTTCGCCACGCCCCTTTCCGCCCCCACAAAAGACGAAAATCTGTGGCATCCACAACTTTGAAGATACGAGAAAATTTAAAACGCACAATCATAGAGAATGACCATATCTACCAGATTGCAGAATCTGGATCAGATCGGATCATTTTTATAGCCAAAAGGAAGAAATCAATTTGCAGTGGCTACGCAGCGCCCGACGACACGCTCAAACTGATTTTCTGTCTCTCCCGCACGCATTCTTTGTCGTTCAATGCTAGCGCAGTCTGCCGGAGGAGAGCCATACTGACTATGTATCGGGTATAAATTTAGAGTTGCGGTCGCAGCAGCAACTCATAACGTTCCACCTCTTTTTTTTTTTAAATGTCATCAAGGTCGACATCATGCTTGAAGAATTTTGAGGGGGATATTATTTGGTTCAATTATCTGTCCAGGTTTCTAGGGTAGGGGTCCTCTTAGATCATCCTGTTGGGCAGGTCGACTGGGTGTATTCTGGCCAGCCTACGCCGGTATCTGGTTCTCGCAAGACGCCTCGCTAATACATTAGGGTGGCTTCTGAGCGTACAAATATGGCTCTTCGATTGTTTGTTGATAACATCACCAACAAGAGGGACGTTAAGGTCCTTGGCGATGTCCCGGTTAGGGATATACCACTCAACTCCGGAGATCTAGATCAGAAATTTACTCTGAAACGTCAGAATCCTCGCAAGGTTAGTTTTGGCGGCAATCCCATACACCTGAGTTCCGTACTTCCAGGCAGTATGGCTAGTATGGCTTTGTAGATCAGGACTTTGTTTCTTACACTGAGCTTGATGCTTTGGTTAAGTAGCCAGAATATTTTCAGGGCCTTACCCAACAACTTGCTCCTCACGCTAGCTCCAAGGTATGTGTGATTCCTACGCTGCTCCACAAGTTTGCCAAGCAGGAAGACACCAGGGCTAGAGCCCTTTCTTAAAGTATGCGTCACCACTGCACACTTATCAGGGTTTATGGCTCAGTTTTCAAACAGCTTGAGGTATTGCTGTAGATTGTCTGTGGCATCTTAGTCACAGCTAGCCTGCTGTGTACCCTTCGTAGGATGCAGCGCTCAAACATTTTGCCAAAAGTCGACAAGAGATTAATTGGTCTAAGGTTGTTAAGGTTTTCCGATGGCTTTTCTGCAAAATGATTATGTGGGCACATCTCCAGACTTTGGGGAAGTATGCTAAAGTGCAAGTCTTGCAAAGTGATTTGCGTCACTGGTAGCTCCATCTGCTGGGTCTCATTCAGCCTCGCTGGGACCATGTCTGCTCTTCTACTCGATGTCGTCCGGAATGGTGTGAATCTTTCTTCCAGGTTCATCGCAAAAGCCTCCACTCTGTCCATTGCTGCTCTTGCCCATGAGCCGTCAGCCTTCCCTACTGGTTGCCGCTTGTAGCGTCCTGTCAGCTTCCAAAGGGCGTAGTTTTAGTGTAAGTCTGCTGTGGCCTCCGACAGCAGTCTATCCGTGGCCTCGGTCTTCTGTTTCGCCACTTTCTTCCTTACCCGGTAAGCCACTCTCCCGAAGACTCTGTCAACCTGTCATTGGTGTGTATGTACTCTCGCAAAAGTCGATTCTTGAACAGAAGAAGCCCTTCGAACTCACTTGAAGTGCTGCCTCTGTGGTTTCCAGTCTGTGAAGTTCGACTGCCTTGAGGGCAGAAGCTGCAGAAGGGTCACAGACTTTGGTCATAAGAGTGTTGACTACAGCATCTACGTCCTGAGCGGTCCTTAAATATGTGTGTAAGTCTACCGAGCTACCCAGAATTTCCTTGAACAGGGGAACGTTAGAGTTGGGTTTCAACAGCTTCGTCATGGCTGGGATTGTCTGCGGAGTTGTCGATAATGTAGCAATGAGAGGCAGGTGGTCGGAGCTGAGGTCATGCTCTTCACGAATGGTAAGCTGATTGCTGGGGATAGATCGATATATGAAGAAATCTAGGCAGGAGGACATGGATCTCCGAATCGGTGGGTAGTAGGGGGGTCTTTTTGTCGCCAGAATTTGTGTCGAGAAATTGGTTAGGGCGTCATGCAGCGCCAACCCTCTGCGGAATCTTTGTGACTGCCCCAAAGCCTGTGCTTCGCATTAAAGTCTCCTCCAATGATAAATTTGTTACCCAGTTGGGCCAGAAGATTGTCGAAATCAGTGCTTGACCAGGGAATCGATGGGGCAAATAGGCTGCAGCAAAGAGGATCTCCCCACGCAGTGTTGAAACCATAACCGCCGCAAGCTGAATCGGCCCCAATTGCACAGCGTGATGGTGGTAGTGGAAAATATCCTTCCGAACGAGTACAGCTGCTACTCCTCCGGCCCTGCTTCATGGGTGGTCGGCTCTGTAACACTCGTATCCGTGGAGCGTGTAGTTTTTACCTTGGTATAGGTAGGTTTCAGCCACTAACATGATGTCAATGTTATGACGCTATAAAAATAGAGCCAGCTCATTAGTGTTATGAGCTACGGGCGTTCCAGAATCCGATCCTTAGGTCCGACAGCATTATGGTCTTTTGATGGATTGCGAGGGTAGGGGTGTACCTGCGTTACGCAGTTGGTCGAGGGATTGCAGGATACCTGTTACTGCCGTTATGAGGCCCGCTACTGACCTCTGCAGTTCCATAAGAACCTGAGCTATGAAGTTCATATCCATCTGCGGCTCAGGATGAGAACCTTGGGCGTTGGTGGACCAAGATGGTGGTCTGCGGTCGTCTTGCAGTGCCGAGTAGTGCCGGCGAGTATCAACGTAGGCCTGTTGGGGTTCGTTTCGGCGGACAGCATCCGCGAAAGATATCCCACGCTGTACTGACGTTGAAGGGACATTTCTCACTTTTCTAGCACCTTGATTCTGCGGAGAGACGTTCACGGTGGCTTGGCGATATTTAAGCATCATGACGTTGATCTTGCAGGATCTATGCTGCATACTTTCCGCTGCAGTTTGAGCTAGTGAGGTCGTCCTTGGTCATGGCGTTGCATTCTGCGCTACCTGTCCAGTGGTCCTGATGCGCATCATGGGTAGGCAGACACAAAGCGGAGATAACGAAGAACGATCTTCGAGAGAACGCTTAGCAGGGCAAGGTGCAAACAGAATAAGCGGCTGAAGGCCAATAATTGGCTGCTGATTACTACGTAAGCCTCTCACAATCAGTTGGGTTACTACAAGAGAAGAAGTTAGTTTTTTGACATTAAGCTGATTACAATTTGGAAGAGTTATGGGGCCTATTCTTCCCTTAGCCTTAAACTCTTTTACCACCAAATGCTCCGGACAAAATTTGGCAGAACAAATGGTGTCGTTGGGGAGACGCTTATCTTAAATAAAGCTATCCCCCTGGCATACGATAAGTTAAACTTCTCCACCTTTAAACTGACGGCTTTTATTTTAGTTTTCCAAGGCGATGAATTCGGCTACCGAATCCGCATCGCCAGCAGCTATCGTTGCCCTTAGAGTGGCATACGAGATCAGCTGCACATTTGCAGTAGTCGGAGTAAGTTTTCGGCAACGAGCGGCTGAGTGACGGTTGGCACTTGCAGATCCGACAAGGTGACCCTTCTGCGTCTCAGAGACTCATTAAGCAGTTGCAGATCGCTAAACTGAGACTCCATGGCTAAGACCCGATTGTATTGGTTGTAGAAACAAGCGGTCATCTCCTTAAAGCCACTGCGCGTCTGCCTCATACAAATTACAATGTCGTTCTCAACCGCACGGCATGCCGCGCAACTGTAATGCAAACCATTAAGTTCAGCGATAACATCACCCACGAGGCCTGAAAATCTTCTGTCGCAGAGCTAACAGGGGACACTCGGCTGATCATGGGGTATCTCCTTCTTACAAGTTCTTTTGTCGCAGACCACAGAGAAATCCATTCTAATATTTTTTAGTTTTTTAAAACTACTTAAAAATTGTCAATACAAATAGATGTCACATTAATGTATCAAACGCTAGTAATAATAAAAGCTAAGCTAAGCACGTAAATAACAAAGAGCGCTACTGCTCAGAAAGTTTAAAGCGCGAGAGGAAGAACAGTTATTTTGGTTCGGATGATAGGAGAGAGTGATAACTAAAGCAAAGGCTACGGGATAAGAGCGGACTAAGAGCGTACTTACTAAAAGCAACACACATACATACGACTAACCGACGCACGGAAAAAATAATCAAATAAAATTTTTTACACATAAAGGCATGCAATCGCGGTAAGAAAAGATTTTTAGATTTTAAGGCTGAATAGAGAGTTAATTAAAGGAATATTTTTTTTTTTTTTTTTGAAAACACCCGCTGCTATACAAAGTAAACGGGAAAGAAGCGGAGAGCAAAACGTCATCACGTCTGGTCACTACGAAAGAAAACGAACGTTTGTTTCTTTAAGTCAAGCTGCGTAGCAATCTCTATTTTAATAGACAATACAGCCAAAGAGTTTAATCTATATTGTGACAAAGTCCTAGGTACGACTTAATAAGTCTAAATTTTGAATAGCTTCGCTCCCCGCTGTTACTGGAAATATTAGCAAAATTGCAGGGCAAATAGGCTGCAGCAAAGAGGATCTCCCCACGCAGTGTTGAAACCATAACCGCCGCAAGCTGAATCGGCCCCAATTGCACAGCGTGATGGTGGTAGTGGAAAATATCCTTCCGAACGAGTACAGCTGCAACTCCTCCGGCCCTGCTTCATGGGTGGTCGGCTCTGTAACACTCGTATCCGTGGAGCGTGTAGTTTTTACCTTGGTATAGGTAGGTTTCAGCCACTAACATGATGTCAATGTTATGACGCTATAAGAATAGAGCCAGCTCATTAGTGTTATGAGCCAGGCTACGGGCGTTCCAGAATCCGATCCTTAGGTCCGACAGCATTATGGTCTTTTGATGGATTGCGAGGGTAGGGGTGTACCTGCGTTACGCAGTTGGTCGAGGGATTGCAGGATACCTGTTACTGCCGTTATGAGGCCCGCTACTGACCTCTGCAGTTCCATAAGAACCTGAGCTATGAAGTTCATATCCATCTGCGGCTCAGGATGAGAACCTTGGGCGTTGGTGGACCAAGATGGTGGTCTGCGGTCGTCTTGCAGTGCCGAGTAGTGCCGGCGAGTATCAACGTAGGCCTGTTGGGGTTCGTTTCGGCGGACAGCATCCGCGAAGGATATCCCACGCTGTACTGACGTTGAGGGACATTTCTCACTTTTCTAGCACCTTGATTCTGCGGAGAGACGTTCACGGTGGCTTGGCGATATTTAAGCATCATGACGTTGATCTTGCAGGATCTATGCTGCATACTTTCCGCTGCAGTTTGAGCTAGTGAGGTCGTCCTTGGTCATGGCGTTGCATTCTGCGCTACCTGTCCAGTGGTCCTGATGCGCATCATGGGTAGGCAGACACAAAGCGGAGATAACGAAGAACGATCTTCGAGAGAACGCTTAGCAGGGCAAGGGGCAAACAGAATAAGCGGCTGAAGGCCAATAATTGGCTGCTGATTACTACGTAAGCCTCTCACAATCAGTTGGGTTACTACAAGAGAAGAAGTTAGTTTTTTGACATTAAGCTGATTACAATTTGGAAGAGTTATGGGGGGCCTATTCTTCCCTTAGCCTTAAACTCTTTTACCACCAAATGCTCCGGACAAAATTTGGCAGAACAAATGGTGTCGTTGGGGAGACGCTTATCTTAAATAAAGCTATCCCCCTGGCATACGATAAGTTAAACTTCTCCACCTTTAAACTTACGGCTTTTATTTTAGTTTTCCGAGGCGATGAATTCGGCTACCGAATCCGCATCGCCAGCAGCTATCGTTGCCCTTAGAGTGGCATACGAGATCAGCTGCACATTTGCAGTAGTCGGAGTAAGTTTTCGGCAACGAGCGGCTGAGTGACGGTTGGCACTTGCAGATCCGACAAGGTGACCCTTCTGCGTCTCAGAGACTCATTAAGCAGTTGCAGATCGCTAAACTGAGACTCCATGGCTAAGACCCGATTGTATTGGTTGTAGAAACAAGCGGTCATCTCCTTAAAGCCACTGCGCGTCTGCCTCATACAAATTACAATGTCGTTCTCAACCGCACGGCATGCCGCGCAACTGTAATGCAAACCATTAAGTTCAGCGATAACATCACCCACGAGGCCTGAAAATCTTCTGTCGCAGAGCTAACAGGGGACACTCGGCTGATCATGGGGTATCTCCTTCTTACAAGTTCTTTTGTCGCAGACCACAGAGAAATCCATTCTAATATTTTTTTAGTTTTTTTAAAACTACTTAAAAATTGTCAATACAAATAGATGTCACATTAATGTATCAAACGCTAGTAATAATAAAAGCTAAGCTAAGCACGTAAATAACAAAGAGCGCTACTGCTCAGAAAGTTTAAAGCGCGAGAGGAAGAACAGTTATTTTGGTTCGGATGATAGGGAGAGAGTGATAACTAAAGCAAAGGCTACGGGATAAGAGCGGACTAAGAGCGTACTTACTAAAAGCAACACACATACATACGACTAACCGACGCACGGAAAAAATAATCAAATAAAATTTTTTACACATAAAGGCATGCAATCGCGGTAAGAAAAGATTTTTAGATTTTAAGGCTGAATAGAGAGTTAATTAAAGGAATATTTTTTGAAAACACCCGCTGCTATACAAAGTAAACGGGAAAGAAGCGGAGAGCAAAACGTCATCACGTCTGGTCACTACGAAAGAAAACGAACGTTTGTTTCTTTAAGTCAAGCTGCGTAGCAATCTCTATTTTAATAGACAATACAGCCAAAGAGTTTAATCTATATTGTGACAAAGTCCTAGGTACGACTTAATAAGTCTAAATTTTGAATAGCTTCGCTCCCCGCTGTTACTGGAAATATTAGCAAAATTGCAGGGCAAATAGGCTGCAGCAAAGAGGATCTCCCCACGCAGTGTTGAAACCATAACCGCCGCAAGCTGAATCGGCCCCAATTGCACAGCGTGATGGTGGTAGTGGAAAATATCCTTCCGAACGAGTACAGCTGCAACTCCTCCGGCCCTGCTTCATGGGTGGTCGGCTCTGTAACACTCGTATCCGTGGAGCGTGTAGTTTTACCTTGGTATAGGTAGGTTTCAGCCACTAACATGATGTCAATGTTATGACGCTATAAGAATAGAGCCAGCTCATTAGTGTTATGAGCCAGGCTACGGGCGTTCCAGAATCCGATCCTTAGGTCCGACAGCATTATGGTCTTTTGATGGATTGCGAGGGTAGGGGTGTACCTGCGTTACGCAGTTGGTCGAGGGATTGCAGGATACCTGTTACTGCCGTTATGAGGCCCGCTACTGACCTCTGCAGTTCCATAAGAACCTGAGCTATGAAGTTCATATCCATCTGCGGCTCAGGATGAGAACCTTGGGCGTTGGTGGACCAAGATGGTGGTCTGCGGTCGTCTTGCAGTGCCGAGTAGTGCCGGCGAGTATCAACGTAGGCCTGTTGGGGTTCGTTTCGGCGGACAGCATCCGCGAAGGATATCCCACGCTGTACTGACGTTGAGGGACATTTCTCACTTTTCTAGCACCTTGATTCTGCGGAGAGACGTTCACGGTGGCTTGGCGATATTTAAGCATCATGACGTTGATCTTGCAGGATCTATGCTGCATACTTTCCGCTGCAGTTTGAGCTAGTGAGGTCGTCCTTGGTCATGGCGTTGCATTCTGCGCTACCTGTCCAGTGGTCCTGATGCGCATCATGGGTAGGCAGACACAAAGCGGAGATAACGAAGAACGATCTTCGAGAGAACGCTTAGCAGGGCAAGGGGCAAACAGAATAAGCGGCTGAAGGCCAATAATTGGCTGCTGATTACTACGTAAGCCTCTCACAATCAGTTGGGTTACTACAAGAGAAGAAGTTAGTTTTTTGACATTAAGCTGATTACAATTTGGAAGAGTTATGGGGCCTATTCTTCCCTTAGCCTTAAACTCTTTTACCACCAAATGCTCCGGACAAAATTTGGCAGAACAAATGGTGTCGTTGGGGAGACGCTTATCTTAAATAAAGCTATCCCCCTGGCATACGATAAGTTAAACTTCTCCACCTTTAAACTTACGGCTTTTATTTTAGTTTTCCGAGGCGATGAATTCGGCTACCGAATCCGCATCGCCAGCAGCTATCGTTGCCCTTAGAGTGGCATACGAGATCAGCTGCACATTTGCAGTAGTCGGAGTAAGTTTTCGGCAACGAGCGGCTGAGTGACGGTTGGCACTTGCAGATCCGACAAGGTGACCCTTCTGCGTCTCAGAGACTCATTAAGCAGTTGCAGATCGCTAAACTGAGACTCCATGGCTAAGACCCGATTGTATTGGTTGTAGAAACAAGCGGTCATCTCCTTAAAGCCACTGCGCGTCTGCCTCATACAAATTACAATGTCGTTCTCAACCGCACGGCATGCCGCGCAACTGTAATGCAAACCATTAAGTTCAGCGATAACATCACCCACGAGGCCTGAAAATCTTCTGTCGCAGAGCTAACAGGGGACACTCGGCTGATCATGGGGTATCTCCTTCTTACAAGTTCTTTTGTCGCAGACCACAGAGAAATCCATTCTAATATTTTTTAGTTTTTTTAAAACTACTTAAAAATTGTCAATACAAATAGATGTCACATTAATGTATCAAACGCTAGTAATAATAAAAGCTAAGCTAAGCACGTAAATAACAAAGAGCGCTACTGCTCAGAAAGTTTAAAGCGCGAGAGGAAGAACAGTTATTTTGGTTCGGATGATAGGGAGAGAGTGATAACTAAAGCAAAGGCTACGGGATAAGAGCGGACTAAGAGCGTACTTACTAAAAGCAACACACATACATACGACTAACCGACGCACGGAAAAAATAATCAAATAAAATTTTTTACACATAAAGGCATGCAATCGCGGTAAGAAAAGATTTTTAGATTTTAAGGCTGAATAGAGAGTTAATTAAAGGAATATTTTTTGAAAACACCCGCTGCTATACAAAGTAAACGGGAAAGAAGCGGAGAGCAAAACGTCATCACGTCTGGTCACTACGAAAGAAAACGAACGTTTGTTTCTTTAAGTCAAGCTGCGTAGCAATCTCTATTTTAATAGACAATACAGCCAAAGAGTTTAATCTATATTGTGACAAAGTCCTAGGTACGACTTAATAAGTCTAAATTTTGAATAGCTTCGCTCCCCGCTGTTACTGGAAATATTAGCAAAATTGCAGAGCAGATTCAAAGAATTTATTCCTGTACGTGGATAGAAATGCAGCACAATTTCCTACTGATAAAATGCCGGCATCGATATCCATGGTTTGACTTTGCCTTCTTTTGCTCACAAGATTAGCTTTAAATGTCCTACCAAACTACTAATGAAATGAGAAAATTGAAACACATAGTTTCATCAGGCAAGCATTTAGCTTCATGCTGGACAGCCGGATCTTTTAAATCGGAGTCGAAAATCTACATCAGAGCATCGAAAACTTGTTTCGCTTGTCATTTAATGGCTTTCACCCTATCCAGTCTGCTTTACCAACGAGATGTGCGCTATGGTTTGACGGTGACGTTTTGAACAAGATTCTTAACAATGGCCCATCTCTGGCTTGATACTGAGAACAGAACGAAGATGCGCTGAAGTACACCAAAAAGCGGGATGCATTTTCCTGATGTGGAAGCAGCATCGCCGATTACCATATTAAAGGAATGGCACAAATGCTGCTCCTGGATTTAGTACGAGGACGCTCGCTTGGAATTCCTTGATAGGGATCTTTCCCTTACTGCGTTGTGAGACTTCATGTTAGCAATTATCCCGTCCAGACGCTCTTAAAAAGTTAGCGGTCTTCCTGGGACGTAGTGTAGACATCTCCGAAATATCAGTTACAAAGGCCGATCCCAAGTGTTGTAGCCTTCTACTGCTGAGAGCTGGACAGGAGCAGAACAGGTGTTTCACTGTCTCCTCCTCTTCCTCGTCTTTGCAGCTGCGGCAAAAATCACTATGTGGGTCACCCAGCCTGTTAGCGTTGGTGCCTATTAGCCAATATATTGTGAGTTAACGTATGACTGCGCTGCACCTTTTCCTGCATAGTTTGCAGAGCTCAAAGGTGCGCTTCCTATCTATGGTCGGCCATGTTCGCCGAGTTATGGGACATCGTGGCACTTTTTGCCAAATATCGTCTGTTATTCGCTTGTATTGCTGTTTTATGATATGCTTACAGGTGGCCATTGGCATACAAATATCCTCCTTATCTTGGAAAAGGGGGGTTGTAGTACCAGATCTGGCCAACTCGTCCGCTATACAGTTGCCCGGTCCCCATATAAGGCTAATAGTAACTTGCTGAGCCATCTCGTGAAGAGATTTGCGGCAGTCTGCCATGGTGGCCGAGTTCGAGGAAATCGCATTTAGTGATTCGATCGCAGCTTTGCTGTCACTATAAATGTTTAGCTGGGTTGCCGTAACGGCAACCGCTTGAAGGCAGTTTAGAGCCTCCCTGATTGCCATAACTTCCGCCTGGAAGAAGCTACAGTAATGTGGGAGCCTGAAGTAGAGTAGATTCCACCTCCGACCTTGTCGTCGTGCTTCGATCCATCCGTGAATATATTTATGGCCTCATCTGGGCCTGGGAGTCTCTCGAGCCATTCATCTCTGTGAGGGATGATTGTGTTGAAGGGAGTATCTGTGTACTCTCTTAGAAATTCGTAGTCCGTTTTAGCGGGAACGACATTGCTGTTGTTTAGTATGATAGAGTGACCTATGCACTGTGGCACCCATTGATTGGATTTTCTTAGACGTTTTGCTGCTGTTTCTGCCAGCTCCTTTACTGCGAGGTCAAGGCTCTGGAGGCATAGATTGCATAGATTGCGCATTATTTGGGTTGGTGCGAAGAGCTCTACTGATAGATGGGGCAACGGTTCGCTGAACTTTGCCCATCTGTTTGGTGATCGTCCTCTTTGATAGGGCAAGCCACCACACTGTAACTCAGTAGAGTATTATAGATCTGACTATTGCCAGATATATCCTTGGGTTCAGCTTGGGTTCATGCCCCATTTTAAGTACATTTTTACTACTTTTAGAGTGATGTCGTTGCCTTTTTCACTCTATCTTTGACATTCAGGTTCCAATTAAGCTTCTTGTCTATAACCAAACCTATGTAACTGACTATTGGTAAATGAGAGCCTGCATCCATGTAATATTGGTGGGTTGAGGGGAGGGACCTTTTATTTGTTTGTGAATAATACGAGTTCCGTTTTTGAGGGATTTACTCCCAGCCCACGCTATTCTGTCCATTCCGACAGTTGCGCTTGCTTGGCGTTCATTAAGTCGCAGAGTGTTTGGGGGTATTTCCCCGAGAAGATAATTGCAACGTCGTCCGCGTAAGCCGACGGTAGGCATGCTGTGCGCCTGACAGCAACTGAGGGTGTATAGCTGTCCTCAGTTGTAGCCCGATAAGTCTTTTGCATTTGAGTGGGAGGCTTTCTCTGCTTTCCCTGAAGCTGTTTACTATCCAGCTTATATTCGACGTTACCGATCCCGCTTTAGGGAGGTGTGCCGGCTCGATGGTAGTACACCCGGAGAAATGCGTGTCGAAAAGAATGTGTACGGACTCCTCACTGGAGTTGGTCCATGTAACATCATTCCTTTTAAGGTACCCTACCGAGAGGGTAGTTTTCGTGCGGATCTTGCGTAGCCTTGCGGCCTGTGACGTTTCCTCTATTTCCGAGCAAAATTTTTGCCAAGAAGCCGTCATTGCTTTCCTTGTTTTATTTTTATATAGTGCCAGATTTATTTTATAGTCTGGCCAGTAGAGCTGGAGAAACATCGATGTTGACATCGATGCTTGTGTTTACACTGCAGACATCGATGTTTTTTCTCAAACATCGATGTTTTTAGATTACACTAGGTGACCCGGCAAACGTTGTTTTGCCATGTATATTATTTCTATGAAACATTTTTTCAGTTCAATAAAAATAACTATCTACTATAAGTATGCGGGGATTTTCTTATCAATTATAAGATTACTTAACAATAAAGAATATTCTCTCAGCGCAATAGAGTGTACAATATTCATGGTTAGTCCGTCTTTAGCCAACACAAACAAACTGGATGGTTCTACCACGCGAGAACATGCCACATATAGTTGTCTGTGGGAAAAGCATGGTGTTTCCAAATCTAAGCCGCATACAGACAATGTCTGGCCTTGTGACTTATTGATCGTCATAGCGAATGCCAATCTAATTGGAAATCGATTGCGTTTGAATTCAATTGACACATCTGTATTAATCATAGGGATTCGTGGCAGCAACACATTTTCGCCTTAAAACTTTTCAATCAAAATGATGGCTTCACTAACGTTTCTCATGAGTTTTTTAATGACTAATCGTATGCCGAATCGAAATACGAAGCAGAATGATCGGAGATCCAACCTTCAATTGTAAATGGTGTGGTGGCATGGCTGGCAAATCCAATGAATTTAAAAATCAATTGATAATTCACAGTTTCGTTGGTATCGCAAACTGCATCGATAGATTTGCATAACACCAAGTCCCCAGGCAACAACTGTTGTGTCTGTAAATTTAACCCATTGACGTCCACATTTTTTCAAGTACAGAAACTTTCCCATCGCCAATATCTAACAGTTGTTTAGAGAAATTTTCGTCGGATGGATCCTGAAGCATTTTAACGCGCATGTTCAAATTCACATTCAACATTACGCCACAGTCACGATGATTTTAAGCAAGCGTTGATTTCATCAGCGTACGTCGAACGTGGAATAACGGGAAGTGTTTGTCTAAAATCACCTGAAACGAGTAACAAAGTGTAGCAAGGTAATAATTAGTGAGGCATTCAATTAGTATTTAAAATAGCATACAGCGCGCATTAGTATTTACCGCACCGTCGATACACTCAGCGGGAAATACCAATAGTGAGATATCGGATAAAAGAGTTATATCAAATCGCCGTGTGTTTTTATACATAGACAGTGCACCCACACACCGATATTGGTCACTATAATTCCCGGGTTAGACGGCCTACAATTTCAGAAGTGGGATAGGATCAACCGCCGCCAGTGAAAAATAGCGAAAATTTTTCTTTTCTCGTCCGTCGAAGACGCCATCGCTGAAAAAAACATGTCGGGCTTGGTCGGCACGGAGGAGTTCTCGGCCGCCCAGCTGCGCGGATGGCTGGAGTCCCTCAATCTACCAAAAGGTGGAAGCAAAGCCGCCATGGCAGCGAGACTTAACGAAATACCAGTAGAGCTGCGGGGACAGGGACCACCGGCAGCCGAAACAAGCGAGAACGAGAGGGAAGATGAGGCAGCCGCAGATCAAGACTCGACGAAGAGCGAACGCAAAGAGAAGAACGAAAAAGCACCGCAAGCGCCTGGGCACAACAACAACCACGGCGAATATCGAGCAGAGGTTGAAATGTTAAAATTGCAAATCGAGCTGCTGAAGCTGCAGAGCGAGAGAGAGAAGGAAGGGAGAGGAGAGAACACAACACCAGCCGCCAACAATGACGCTGGCGTCATGTTGCTAAATGCTGCCAAAGACATGTTGCCAACATATCATGGCAACATTTCTGAAACGACGATGACGTCACAACTTGATCGCGCAGTTTAAGGCCATCGCAAAAGTGAACAAACTGAAGGATGAGAAGCTACTAATGCTGCTAATGTCGAAGCTTAAGGACCAAGCATTGGTGTGGCTGCATTCGAGTCCGGAGCACATGTCGTTGCTAATCGATCAGTTGTTGAACGTCATGGAAGACACTTTCCATCCCAAGGAAAGCAAACTGTTGCTCCGTCGCAAGTTCGAGTCCCGTTCATGGACACGTGACGAGGAGTTCTCAATGTACTTCAACGCCAAAGTGTCGCTGGCATCCCGCATAGTCATTGACGACGAGGAGTTTATTGACGGAGTCATCGAAGGTATCCCAGATGTAGGCCTGCGTAGGCAAGCCCACATGCAGTGCTTCGGTGCTCCATATCAACTACTCAAGGCGTTCGAGAGGATCATGCTGCCAAAGAAGTACGGTTCAACTGAAGGGGCAAACACTGGAGCCTCGCCAACACCCATTCGCTGCTACAACTGCAACTCTTTGGGCCACGTGGCAGGGGAGTGCCGCAAGCACAAGCGCGAAAGAGGAGCATGCTACGGATGCGGCAGAATGAGTCACCAGGTGTCACACTGTGACGAAAAGAAGAACAAGGTACATAACGATTACATATACAAATTTAATATATACATTAGCAACTACAATAACAAATGCTTGTCCTTAGATTGCCTCATCGACTCAGGGAGCCCAATAAGTTTTATCAAGTTATCATGTCTAGAGGACCAGCCGAAAAATAAACTAAATAAAGCGGAAGAGCGCTCACGATTAAGTTCGAATGAAATCAAAGAAGATGATTTAAGTTTATATATATATATATATATATATATATATATATATATACAATATATATACAATATATATATATATATATATATACAAAGACAAGAAAAACAGAGAAATTGAATTTATTTTGAATAAAAATGCGGATTACGCTTATGTTGGACTAAAACAAACTTAACATCTTTGGTAAAATACCCAGTTTTGTAATTATTAACAAAAATCAAATCAACTTTGAATTACTAGTAGTGGCAGACGAGTCGATGGGCTATGAAGCTGTGTTAGGTAGGATTTTATGAATTTATGCAAATTTAAAATTGTAAGTGACATTTGCAAGGAAAAGGAGAGTGGGACAAAAACAAGTGCGAAATAGAAAATAATTGTATAGAAAGGAGCAAGCGTGAAACAGATAACGAAGAAGAAATAAAAAATGAGTGTTTAGGAGAAAATGAGTGTTTAGAAGAAATTGAGTGTGGAATAGAGAATGAGTGTTTAGGAGAAAATGAGTGTTTAGAAGAAAATGAGTGTGGAAAAGAGAATGAGTGTTTAGGAGAATATGAGTGTGAAGTAAAAGATGAGGATGGTAAAGAGAACGAGCATGAAGTAGAAAGTGGAGGCAAGGTAGAGGATGAGTTTTCTGCAATGGTTGAATGTCTGGAAGACAGCGATACGTGCGAGAGCGTAAAAGCCAATTTCAACGAACTACTAAGCCAGTATCCAGACAAAGAAAACGATTGGGAGTTGAAAGTAGGGACAGATTGTAGCCAAGAACTCGCAGGACGACTTAAATACATGTTTAGGACAGCGTATGTAAACGCAGAAAGACAAAACTTACCACAAAAACCAAGTGGGAAATGAAGTTGAATTTCGAACACGAAAAACCGTTTCATTGCCCACCTAGAAGACTGTCGTATAGCGAAAAAGCCCAAGTACAGAAAATGATAGACGATTACACAGAAAAAGGTTACATCAGAACCAGTGAGTCAGAATACGTTTCGCCTATAGTACTGGTAAAAAAGAATTCGGGAGAGTTGAGACTGTGCGTCAATTATCGCACACTTAATAAAGGAATGATAAAGGACAATTACCCAACACTTCTTATAGACGACCTACTAGATAAACTGTCAGGGAAAAGACTTTTCACCAAGTTAGACCTGAAGAATGGATACTTCCACGTATTTATGCATAAAGATTCAGTTAAATACACATCGTTCACGACCCCCCATGGTACAATACGAATGGTTGAGGATGCCGTTCGGGGTACGAAATGCATCTGCGGTGTTTCAAAGATTCACAAACAAAATTTTTGCAGACATGGTAAAGGAAGACAAAGTTATAATATACATGGACGATATTATGGTAGCAACAAAAGATAGTGATAGTCACATGGAAATTTTACAAGAAGTGATGAGACGATTGGTAGAGAATAAACTTGAATTAAGGATTGATAAATGCGAATTCTTACAGTCAGAAGTTAAGTACCTGGGCTATTCCATATCGGGTAACGGAATTAAACCAGATACGAAGGGATTACAGGCAGTAAAAGGGTTCCCAGTCCCCACGAAAACGAACGAAGTGCAGAGTTTCTTAGGGTTATGTTCTTACTTTAGACGGTTCGTAAAAGAATTTTCTACGAAAGTTAAGCCCCTTTATGATTTGGTCAAAAAAGACGGGAAGTTTGAATTCGGTATCATAGAACTAGAATGTTTCGAACAGCTCAAAAGTAATTTGTTGGAAGCACCGATCTTGGCACTTTACAATCCCAGAGATCCGACAGAATTACATTGCGATGCAAGTTCGTTAGGTTTCGGGTCAATTCTAATGCAGAAGAAGGGTGATGGCAGAATGCACCCAGTGTTCTATTTCTCCAAGCGGACAACAATTACCGAAGCAAAATACCACAGCTTTGAACTGGAGACACTAGCGATAATTTATGCACTACAACGGCTTAGAGTATACGTGCAAGGCATACCCTTCAAAATAGTGACAGACTGCAACGCGCTAACTATGACTCTAAACAAAAAAGAGCTCAATCCACGCATTGCCCGCTGGGCGTTAGAGTTACAAAATTATGACTACAAGTTAGAACACAGGTAAGGAAGCAGAATGCAACACGTAGATGCACTAAGCAGAGCCATTCAGATACTCACGGTAGACACAAACACCTTTGAAGAAAATTTAATTATATGCCAAAACAGAGATAACAAACTGATGGAGCTGGGAGAAACGTTACAGAAATCAGAACACAAACATTATGAGATGAGAAACGGAATAATATGCAGAAAAAAGTTAACAATACTATCCCATTCTGCGTACCCGAGGAAATGGAAGGCCACGTACTCTATAAGTACCACGATGAACTAGGGCACGTCGGTATAGACAAGATGACCGACGCTATATCGAAAAGCTACTGGATCTCAAACGTAAGGTATAAAGCCAAGCGACACATAGAAAACTGTCTAAAATGCATAGCGTACTCAGCAAAACACGGAAAAGAGGAAGGGTTTTTACACAACATACCAAAAGGGTCAGGACCATTCGAGGTAGTACATATCGACCATTTCGGGCCAGTCGACAAAGGCAGGGCCAACAAACATGTTTTAGTAGTAATAGACGCGTTTACCAAATTCGTACGACTTTATACGACCAAAACCACTAGCACAAAGGAAGCAGTAATTGCAATGAAAGATTATTTCCGAGCTTACAGTAGACCCAGATGCATTCTGTCAGACAGAGGAAGCTGTTTCACGTCAAAAGAGTTTGAAGAATTCTTAGAACAGAGCAATGTTAAACACGTAAATATAGCAACAGGGTCGCCACAGGCCAACGGGCAGGTAGAAAGGGTGAACAGAAGTTTGGGACCCATGATTGCAAAGCTTGTTGACCCGGAAAAAGGATTACATTGGGATATGGTAGTAGAAACAGTAGAACACGCGATGAACAACACAATTCAAAGAACAATTAATGAACACCCGAGTAGAATGTTGTTTGGGGTCGTACAAAAAGGAAAGGTTTCAGATTTACTAAAAGATCATCTAGAAGAACTAACCGAACAACGGGCAACAAGGGATCTAGAAAAGATTAGAGCAGTAGCAGACACTCATCAGGAAAAAATACAGTCTTATAACAAACAAGCAGCAGATTCAAAGCGAAGGGAGCCACAGGTGTACGTAGATAATGATCTAGTTATGGTGAGAAATTTCGACACTCATATAGGGTGTCTAAAAAGCTTATCCCGAAGTTCAAAGGACCTTATAAGATATCAAAGGTGTTAAAAAATGATAGGTATTTGCTAGAAGATGTAGAGGGGTTTCAACAATCAAGGATCCCGTATAAAGGAGTTTGGGCGGTGGCGAATATGAAGCCGTGGATTGAAAATGGTAATAATGCAAATGTCACAGGGAATCAAAATGAAGAAAATGATTGTAATACGTAAACTTAGAATGTTAAGAGTAAACCACACCCAACTGTAATAAATCAATCTATCTAGAAACTAACTTAAATGTAAGGAGTTCAGGAGCACTCCGGTCAGGATGGCTGAATTGTAGCAAGGTAATAATTAGTGAGGCATTCAACTAGTATTTAAAATAGCATACAGCGCGCATTGGTATTTACCGCACCATCGATACACTCGGCGGGAAATACCAATAGTGAGATATCGGATAAGAAACATCGATAATAAAGTAAGTTCACTTTGTAAATGGCGATCGTGAGAGACAGACGCGCAGCTAATAAAAAGAGTTATATCAAATCGCCGGGCGTGTGTTTTAAACATAGACACACACCGATATTAGTCACTACAATTCCGGGTTAGACGGCCTACAAAAGTGCCGCCAAACAGTTAATCGTTTTTTTTTAATCCTTTAATGTCCTATCCAATGCCCTAAGCGAATGTTTGTGTGCCATAGTACATTCATCCCAGATAATAATTTTAAATTTGTTCATCACAGTGGCCATAGACGATTGTTTTATACCCGATACTCAAAATGAGTATTGGGGTATATTAGATTTGTGGTAAAAGTGGATGTGTGTAACGTCCAGAAGGAAGCGTTTCCGACCCCTTAAAGTATATATATTCTTGATCAGCATCAATAGCCGAGTCGATTGAGCCATGTCTGTCTGTCCGTCCGTCCGTCTGTCCGTCCCTGTCCCTATTAGCGCCTAGTGCTCAAAGACTATAAGAGCTAGAGCAACGACATTTTGTATCCAGACTTCTGTGATATGTCACTGTTACAAGTGTATTTCAAAACTTCGCCCCGCCCACTTCCGCCCCCACAAAAGGACGAAAATCTGTGGCATCCACAATTTTAAAGATACGAGAAAACCAAAAACGCAGAATCGTAGATAATGACCATATCTTCTAGACTGCTGAATCTGAATTGGATCGTATCATTATTATAGCCAGAATGAAGAAAACAATTTCATTTTTTCTCGCCCTGTCTCTCTCTAACACACACGTATCATAGCCGGCTTTGCTTTAGCGCAAAAGATTAGCGCCTATATCTCAGAGACTATAAGAGCTAGAGCAACCACATTCCTGTGATATCGGACCTTGACAGGTTTGTTTCAAAATTTCGCCCCACCCCCTTCCGCCCCCGCAAAGGACGAAAATCTGTGGCATCCACAGATCTCAGAGACTATTAGACCTGACTGTCGAGCTCTCACTGTTACAAAACTATTTGTAATTTTCACTGCAGAACTCACTGTTGATAGCTCACTGCTACAAGTGTGTTTCAAAATTTCGGCCCACCCCCTTCCGCAGCCATAAACAACGAAAATCTGTGGCAACCACAATTTTGAAGATAGGAGAAAATTAAAAACGCACAATTATAGAGAATGGCCATATCTACCAGATTGCCGAATCTTGCCTAATCCGAGTTTTCAAACTTGCCCAAAAATTTTGTGGTTTAAATTAAATTTTCCATGTGGCAGCAAAATTTTAAATTTTCGGCCTCAAATGTTGTCTTTAAAATTTTTAAATTTGCATTGCCAAAAAACAAGAAATCTGGCCCCTTTGGTGGGGAAAATTAAACCTTTGGAAATGGCATTGGGTTTAATTTTTCGGTTTAAATTTGTATTTTTGAAAAGCAACACATCCCAACTGGTATTTTTTTCCCCCGATTTTAAAATGAATGGGGTAATTAAGTGGGAAAAAATTTAAGTTCCGGGAATTTTCACCCCAAAAGTTTTTTTTTAAACCCAGCATCAAGGGCTTGGGCCCATTTTTTCGTTCCCTCCTTCGTGGTGTTTTGGGCCCCGTTCCCTCCGTGGGTTGGGGTCCTTTTCCGTGTAAATTGCGCCCTTTTCAAGGGAAAACAATTATAACTTGGTTTCCGTTCAAAATTTTAAAAAAATGCCCCCATTTGGGGCCCCCAAAAGGAAACGAAAATTTCATCACAATTTTAAAGATTTAAAAAAAACCAAAAAAATCTTTGGAAATAATTTTCTCCCGAAACTGAGAACTTAATAGACATTTTTTTGCCAGAATGGAAAACAATTTCAATTTTTCTGCCCTGTCTTTTAACCCACTACCTTGCGTTTTTGAAAGAAAAATTCCGGTAATTAAAAAAGGCGTAAAAATTTTGTTCCCAAATTCCTTTAATTTCCCGGGCCAAACGTTTGTTTAAAAAAGGGCCCAACCCCTTTTTGGGGCCCCCAGGAAAAAAATCGGGACTTCAAGATTTTTCGAGAACCCATTAATTTGACTGGGTTAAAGCCCTCCTGAAAAACCCCTTTTAAATTTTCAGCAGAATAAACTGTTAAGTTTATGTTTAAACAATGGTTTTTAAATTTGGCCCATTTTGGTAAACCGAATTTCCCCATTTTGGATTTAAGAAAATTAAAAACACTTCCCCTATTCCAAAGCCGAATTTCCCAAACCGCGATAATTTCCAGGAAATGTTTTGAAAAAGTTATGTTTTCCTTTTATTATCTCACAGCTTTTGGTTTGTGTTCCCGCGGCCAAAGATCTTTCGTAGTTGTGTGTGTGGTGTATTATGATTTTACCTGCAAAACACCAACGAACAGCTGGTGCTAGTGCAGGATAAGCTCACTGATGTGACACTGCCGAGTGGAAGCTTTTAAGCTCAAACTTTAAAAAAAAAACTATAAGACTATAGTGGTTCGATTTTATTGATCACTAGTTTTATCCAAATACAAATAAAACGAGGGGAACGTTGTGAGTTAAGCTGCTGCGACCGCAACTCTACATTTATACCCGATACATAGTCAGTATGGCTACATTAAACGACACAAAGAGTGCGCGAGAGACACAGAAATCAGTCAGAACGTGTCGACGGGCGCCGCGTAGCCACTGCAAATTGATTTGTTACTTTTATTATAATAATAATCCGATCTAGGTTAGGTAAGGTTAAGGCCAATATGGCCCTTATTTATCCGGAAAGGGGGGTATGAACCATCGCGGGTGTTTATATGGTTTTAAAGTTCCCGGAGAATCAAGGTGTTCCCACTAACAATCTACAGTCCTTTCTTGGTAGGTGCAGTAGGTAGTGGCTGAGTTTCTCGTTGCGTTCTATGCACATGATTTTCAGGTTCTGCAGGTGGTGGTACTCCTCGACCTGCTTTCGGTTCTATAATCTAGCCTGCTTCTCTAGATCGCTTTGCAGCGTTCTAAGGTCCGACAGGCACGAATCTCGATTCTCATATTCGCCAACCCGACGCCTTCCTAGCCAGGACGTCCGCCGCCTCGTTCCTTCAATGCCCTATGATACGTGGCTGGAACCAATAGATCCGCAAAAATGAAATTGTCGTTCTTCTGGTGTCTAGTGCCTCCTCTGCAGTCTAGAAGATAAAATCTTCTACGAACTTGACCGAGGATGACTTTAAAATTCTTATCGCCAGTTTTCGGCTGTCGACGAATAAGATTGGGCGCATCGTTGTGCTCGTTCGGTAAAGGTCATTTACAAAAAGTCCGTATACTTGTGGCGTTGCAGCTCTTATAGTCTTTGAGCACTATGCGATTAGGGACGGACAGACGGACAGACGGAATCACGGCAGACGGACAGACGGACAGACAGGGGCTCGATTCTCGGCTATTGATGGTGATCAAGAATATATATACTTTATGGGGTCGAACCTCAGCTGACGTAGTACAGACAAAGCATTTCACCACAAATCTTTCCCCCAATACTCATTTTGGTACGGGTATTCAAGATTTCGGACATTTTCCAATCATCACTATAGCAGTCGAGCAGAGTTGGAAGAACCAAACAAATCAGAATCTACAACTGGTTTGCATTAAAAGTTATGGTATCAGGCCCCGAAAACCCCATGGAACTGCTGCTGAGCCCGACTTGGGCGCAATGGTGGCCTTTTATTTTAAAATCCATTGCTGTAATATTCCATGCCAGTTTGCTATCAGTACTGTGCCCACCACGTAACTGCTTGTTTTTTTGAAGTTAGCCTAGTTTGATTGATCTTGGGGGTCCAATCGGTACCTATGTATGCATCCATCGTAAAACGATGGCGACCATCTTGTCCCCCGCCTGATAGAGCCAGACATTCATCTTCGCCCACTCACGCATGGCCAGAAGGAACATCCGTTAAGGAGATGAGGGTCAGATGGCCATACACCCATAATGAAACAGCGGCAGCAACATCATCTGCATAGGCTCGTTATTTTTGGGGCCTTTGTTTTCAAAATCAAACGGCCCGTCGACCACGGCAGATTCCTCATGTTAGGGGCACACAGGTCGATGTGGCTGCGGTGTCGCCAACATGCTGCTCTCTTGTTGTCGCTAACGCCCTGTTCCGTTTCTCTGTTGTTCTGTTTGATCTGAAAGGGAGGTTTGATGTCGCCAGGTTTTGTTGCTGCTGCAAACGAAAGCTTTCAGGCGATTTGTTAATTGGCTTCGATTTGAGCCACGTTGTTAAATACTCAGGAGATGTCAATAAATCCTGCGAGCGCCATTAATGCATACTTTTTATCATGAAGGGCGTTCTCAATGGTAGCTACTACCGAGCTGTAGTGCAGTCTCCACTCAATGTTAGCTTTGTATAGCCATGCTGGTTGGTTGACATCAGTTCCGCCACCTCATTCCTGATGTGTAAATCCAGCAGCTTTTCTAGTTTTTAGTATAAAGGAGATAAAAGCTTATCGGTCGCGTTTGCACTTTCCTGGGAGAAAGACAAATCTCGAGGTTCTCCATTGGATAGGTATATCCCGTACTTAAACCATGCTGTGTATATTGCGGAAAGCCATGTGCTAATAGCCTGTCACCTGTCATGGCTGGGAATACCCCCGTCGGTGCCCCGCAAAGGAGTCTATTGCCCAGTGGATTCACCGATAGTGGTTAACAGATCTGTTCCTCCTCGCTGTTCCTCCTGCTGGTCCTGGTGCTCGTTGGCATCAGCGACCTCGATGTGTCTGTGTCTGTCCATTAGTGCTGTTAGGGCTTCATCACTGCTCTCGCACTGATCATCATCTAATATAATTGACATGGTGGGCAGCTTTGATGGCCTGCTTCCAATGCCTGGTTTCTGGTAAATTCTCGATGCTGGAAGAGAAGGTCCTCCACCAGAGTTCCGTTGTGCCTTGAGTATCTCCTTCAGAGAGCTCCTTAGTAGGAGTTTGTATTCCTCATAAACGTCCCTTCGGTTCATGTTTGGTATCCTTGATTCGAGGTTGTTCCTTTGAAGAGAAAAATCTCGGTTCCAGAGTTTGGACCTCTTGACAGCAAAAAGGGTTTGCACGATGCATGGTAGGCGTCCAAATGGTGCACTCTGAATAGGGTCTATAGGGACTTCTCTATATCCTCCGTGCAGTTCACCGATATTCACATAACTGTCTTTTTTAATTTTTCCCAGTTTGTATTCCGGGGCTTTCTAGATCTGTTATCTTCGAAGAGTAAACTTGAATTCACTTAAGGAATGTACTTATGATCTGACAAGGATGGTCCTTCTTGACCCTCCAGCCAGATACCAGAGTACTATTTCCCGTTACAAGTGTTAGGTCTAATACGTTGGATGGGGGGAACTACGAAGGTTTTATGGAATTTTTGCATTTTTACCATAGTTGCTCATTTGAATCGACTCACCTCTGTAATTGAGCCAGGGCCCCCCAAATTGTTGGTTTTGGTGCCGGCTTCTGTCACCAGACTCCTAAGAACGTCGCGCGGGTCTGTCATGCGCCATATAGATGAAGCCCCCAGAGGCTCTTTTCCTTGATTTACCGTCAGGTTCTGTAATGAGACATAAGGTAAGAATGGATTCCCTTTCGTTCCGGTTCTGTTCCTGCTACCGAGGTTGAATAAACAGGGGTTTTTGGGCTTTAGTCCGGCCACTGAGTTGCCTGTCGCAATCCAATGGCCTGACTAAAGCAAAGAAGGCCCTTGCAACATGGCAATGAGGAGCTCCGCCGACGCTATTTTGCTTTCTTATGGAGGCAGCAGCACCCTTTAGCGTCAAAACAAAAAATGCTGAAAAAATGGGTTGACGGAATCACCGAATATTCCTCCTATCCAGCGCATGACCCTGGGAGGCGATGGCAGTGCTGCTTAAAAGGTCCGAAGTCCGCCTGCCTGGAGGGTGTGCGCTTCTTTGTCCTCGGGGTGGCGTTTTATGTTGCTCCTACGCCCCACGCCATCTTGCCGAACATGTTGCAGAATGTCGTTGTCCAGCAGACTGGAGACAGCAGACAGCGGACAGTTGGGTAATGGGTTAGCTCAATTCAGCGTCATCCTGGGCTCATCATATTGAATCCCTTTGGGTCGAAATTACAGTGTATTTATAACCGTAGGGAACGTTTTGCACCGTCGATGGGCCCCAAACGAACCAAAAAATGAAAGAACTTAGTACAGCCGATCCGGCAGCAATCCTTGCTGAGAAGGTTACCAGCCGGATTCCAGTCTCCAGTACAGCACCGGCCTGCCAGCCACGTTAAAGGTGCAGGTCAGGCGTGATCACCGACAGGTATCGCCCAGGGCACCGAGGTCCGTCAGACCTCACTTTCGGGTCCTATTTTATGTGTGGTTACAGAGGTCGGTGACACGCGGGGATGCCGACAAGCGTCACCGAGAAGGCGACAATCGCCGGATAACACTTAGCGGGACCTTGTCGGACTAAAATTACTACGAAGGTCTTTGCAGCGGGGATACCGACAAATACCCGTGGATTTCCCTAGGCATATCGCCGGACAGCACTTACGGGGCCCTGTCGATTTGAACACGTGAAAATCGGTTCGAGATTCGCCCGAGGGCTTAGCAATCGCCAGATATGCTTTCGGGATCCCGTCGAACTAAGAAGCTACTACGAAGGTCGATATACGGGGATACCAACAAGTATCGCCGAGAGTGTCTAGACAATTGCCGGATAACACTTACGGGACCTTGTCGGACTAAGAATACTACGAAGGTCTTTGCTATGCGGGGATACCGACAAATACCACCGTGAGTACCTAGGCTATCGCCGGACAGCACTTACGGGGCCCTGTCGGACCAAGGATTACTACGAGGGTCGGAGATATCGACAAGCATCGCCGAAGGGCTTAGGCAATCGCCGGATAGCGCTCTTGGGATCCCGTCGAACTAAGAACTACTACGAAGGTCTGTTAAGCTATGCGGGGATACCAACAAGTATCGCCGAGAATTTAGGCTATCGCCGGATAACATTCACGGGACCCTGTCGGACTAAGAATTACTACGAATACCGGAATACCGACGCATATCGCCGAGCCCAGGAGGCAATCGCCGGATAACAACTCACGGGATACTATCGGGCTAAACATTACGGCGAAAGTCTTTATCCACCAGGGCAGGTTTCGCCGAGAGGGCTTAAACAATCGCCGGACAGCACCTTCGGGACCCTGGGAACTACTGGGATCAGGCGAGACACCGACAGGCGTCACCGGGAGCGTCCCAGACGATCGTCGGATAGCCGGCCTCGGGACCCTGCGGGGTCACAAACAACTGGAGGAATCATGCGGGGAACGCCAACAGGTGTCACCGAGAACGCCTAGGCAATCGCCGGACAGCGGCCTCAGGATCCTGTTGGGCTACGAACTACTGGAGGGAATCACGCGGGGCCCGACGGGCATCCGGAGCGAATACGGATCACCACGTGGGTGCATGTTCGGGGGAGACTCGGGCAAGAGGCGTGAGGAAGGGCAGAGAAGATGAAGCCCCGGGCATCCAGGTTCCCTAGTGTATAGATTTTTTGGTGGCCAGGCTATGTTTTCGTTATATTTGTTACATTTCACTTTATTCTTTCTTGGTTCCCTACCTATCGCACCGCTCAGCAGCCCGTACACGTCTAGAGACTCGCTTACCCCCTGAACTCCCACGCTTGTGCTCGTCGAAAGCCTCCTCTTCCCTGTGATGCAGCGTCAGTGCAGGATCCCTATCCGTAAATGTGGTATCGATGCAGGGTCTCCTCTCCGTAAGTGCAGCGTCGATGCCGGATCCTTCTCGTACCACTGATCGCTTTAAATCAAATCTAGTCCGCCGCGGCTAGCGTCGTCATCCTCGCGAACAGAAGGCTGGCGTCGTTGTTTCCCCAATGCTCTTTCGGCGTCTGTTCTGCGCCGGTGACTTTCGCATCTCTTTTTCCGCTGCTGGGGCGTCGTTGCTGGATTTGATTGCTGTTCTCAGCGGTCCTCTTCTGCCGCTGCTGCGAGACAATGCTGTTATCTTATCTTTTCAGCGCTTCTCCTCTGCCGTTGCTGCGGTCGATGCCGGTGGCTCGCTGTTCTCGGCGTTTCTCTTCTGCCGCTGCCGCGTCGATGCCGGCGGCTGGCGTTTCTCCTCTGCCGTTGCTGCGTTGATGCTGTTATCTTATCTTTTCAGCGCTTCTCCTCTGCCGTTGCTGCGTCAATGCCGGCGGCTCGCTGTTCTCGGCGTTTCTCTTCTGCCGCTGCCGCGTCGATGCCGGCGGCTCGCTGGATCCCGGTGTTTTCCTCGTCTCTCTTTGGCCGTGCTGCGTCGTTGCTGTTGGGTCTGGTTCTCGGCGTATTCCTCATCTTAATTCTAATAAAGTAAGTTCGGGTCCCTCCAATGGGGGGAATGCCGACGAGATGATGGGCGGAAAAATGTGGGTGGAGCGATACGCTCCCTCACACCCTCCATACTTCGGGGTGCCGAAGAATTAGGTGACAGCCCGGCTGCGGGTAATTTTTACGCGAAAGCAGGTGCCGTCATGGACCTCCAGTCGCCGGACTACCCAGTCGGTAGGCGCGATCGCGTAAGAATACGGTTATGTTGGATATGAGGGTCGGGGCAACCGCCGCCCTGGCGCGTTGGTCCGCCATTCGCCGGAGCCTCTGCCCATTCCGGGTCGTCCTGAACCGCGGCTACCGTAGGGGGAGTCGGAGGATCTGCAGCAGGTCGCCCATTTCGCCATACTCCAGCGGGATAGCTCTCTTCGGAGATACTGTCAACTAAAGAATCATCGGGACGTTGTGGGGGTAGTCCGGCGTGCATCTACGAGGGGCCTAGGCGGGACGTCATCTGATCCCGATGGGTTGGCTGGTGCCCACTGCTGGTTCGCTTGGGGTGCGAAGCCCAGGCTCATGAGGGACCCGGAATCGGACCCTCTGTCGTCGCGTTGGGGTCCTACTCCTTCTCCTGTCGCTTGCGAATTGATACGTCAGGGAGTGTGGTCCAGCACCGTCCCCGGATTCGTCCTCGTTGCGTACTGCTGGATGGCTGCCCGACCTTGACCGGCCAGGTTCCACTCGGCCCAAAGGGGCGAGAGTCCCATATCGACAAGCGCGAGCCAGTGGGTGTCCGTTCCCTTCGTCCTGCAGCGTGGACGCCAGGCTTGGAACGTCGCGCAGGATCGTCTCATGCTCGTCGGTGTCCGTGGTCGCGTTGTCGTCGTCGGAAGTATTAATACCCTCCCCTATCCTGCTTAAAGGTGCGACTAAGAAGATGTTTACATTGGGCGTAGTACTTATCTAATCCCATAAGGGGATGTATACGTAGGCACGGTTTCGTGGGTCGCGCCCCTTCCGGGACGTCACGTCACGGTAGACGCCAACAGGCGTAAGTGGCCTCACCGAAGTCGGCAGGTCATTCGGGTCTCTCCAGCGTCGTCGGGTTCTCCTCGGGGTGGTCACAAACTCCGTGGAACGCCTTTAAGTCGGCTAAACTCGCTGTTTTCCTTCGTTTGCCTTGAGAATCTGTAGTCGAACTATGCCGGGAGATAAGCCTTGGGATACCTTGTACGGCCCGTCGTACTAGGGGCCAACTTTGCCGCGAAACCGTCGGCGGCTTTGGATAGGTGATGCTGTCGAAGGAGGACTACGGTTCCTAGTTCGGGTCGCCACTCGCGCCGTCGGAGGTCGTATGTTCTCTTCTGCTCTTGGGATGCCCGTTGGGTGTTCTCCTGTACGACCTTGAATACTTCCTGTAGTCGTGTCGCCTTCTCGTGGGCAGGCTCTGGTTCATTTCCTAACCCTGGGGTCACTTCGTCGTTCGCACCGCTCAAAGCCCTGGTAGCCTTGGTTCTCGTCCGAGTACTAAAAGGCCGGGCTTGAAGCCCGTGGTGTCCGACGCTGCTGCTGTTTATGGCCAAGCTTAACTCGGGGAGGAGATCGTCCCAGGTCCGTTGGTCCCCTTCGACGTATTGTGCAATCATTGACTTGATAGTCCGGTTTGCCCTCTCCGTCGGGTTTTGCTGAGGGGTATACGGCGCGGTGTGCTCGAGTTCCATTCCGCCACCTCGCAAAATTTCCGGAAGGACCGACTAGTGAATTGTGTTCCGTTGTCGCACACAAACTTCCACGGGACCCCAGAATCGGCAGGCGTATCCTCTCTCCGAACGCCTTCTCAAGTGGGCGGTTGTGGCTTTCCGGAGTGGCGTCTGTTCCACCCATTTGCAGAATGAGTCGAAGAACACGAAGCATCGTGTTGCCGTGCGTTGAGCGGGGTAGCGGGCCTACGAAGTCCGCGCAAAGGATGTCGAACGGGCCCTTAGCCTGGCGCGTATACATTTGTCCTGCGGGCTTGTTCTGGCTCACCTTAAATTTTTGGCAGCTTTCGCAATGTTGCCGGCGTATCCGGGCCACGTCTCTGTAGAGTCCTGGCCAGTAATATCGTTGGGTTACCCGTCGTGGCGGTCTTCCGTATTCCTAGGTGTCCGGCGGTCGGGCGATCGCTGGATCCTTCTTTTCACTCGTCTACGATGGCCACTGGCGACGTTGTTGTTCCACTGGTGAGGTTCTTCCTCGATTGGTCGGTGTCCGGCTGCCGGTAGATCTGTCCGTTCTCGATTATAAATTCTGTGCATTCCTCAGGTCGTGCCTGGATACGTTTGAGCAACCTTTGTATCCAGGGGCAGGTGGGGTCTTCTAGGGTTCGCTGTATGGTGTCGATAGGTTGCCGGGAAAGAGCGTCTGCTACGATTTTTTAACTTCCGCGTCGGTAAAGCACGTCAAAGCGATAAATAAAAAGTTCCAAAGTTCCAAACCCGATGCGACCGGTCGGATTATTGATCGAGTTTAACCACTTCGAGATGATGGTCGGTGATGACGTCGAAGTGGTAGCCCTCCAGGTAGCATCGTAATTTCCTGATGGCCCAGACGATAGCTAACGGCCGTTTCAGTGGCAGAGTAGTTTTCTTCTGCTTTCCAGTCGCCTTCGACTGGCGTAGGCTATGACCCTCTCCTCTCCGCAGGTCTGTTGCGTCAGGACTGACCGTAGTCGCTTGCGTCAGTTTGTAGAGCGAACCTCTCCGTGAAATCCGGGCAGGCTAAGACGGGTGCTTGGGTCGATCTTCTCCTTCAACTCCTCGAAAGCGGCCTGCTGTTCGTTGTCCAGATCCACCTTTGCCCCTTCTTCAGGAGACTAGTCATTGGTTGGCCAATCGTCGCGACGATTGGGACAAACCTCCGGTACCACGATGCCATCCCTAGGCAGCATCTTCAAGCTCCTTTATTGAACTTGGTGGGGTCCCTTCCGGACGGCGACGATCTTATCTGGGTCGGTGTGTATTTGCTCACTAATGACATGTCCCAGGTATACGATGCTTTTCTGGAAGAAGCTGCATTTCTTTTGGCTCAATCTTAGATTTGCTTCCCGTAGTCTTCGGAACACCTCTCGCAGATGGTCGACGTGTTCTTCCAACGCCGCTCCGATGACAATGATGTCATCGAGGTAAGCGGTTTTCGTTCGGTTCCATCTGTGGTCCGATGACGCTGTCAAGGCTCGCTGGAACGTAGCCGATGCTGAGTCGCAGTCCGAACGGCATCACCTTCCAATGGAAGAGTCCTCTGCCCGGAACGGTGAAGGCGGTACATTCTCAGCTCCCCTCGGCCAAGGGATCTGCCAATACCCCTTCTTGAGGTCCAACGTCGAGATGTAAGACGCGCGTTACGGAGCCTCTCGATGATGTGGTTGATCCTGGGCAACCGTGGGTAGGCGTCGGGTATCGATTGCGCGTTGAGCTGTCGGTAGTCTACGCACATCCGCATCTCGCCTGTCTTCTTTCCCACCAGTACGATGGGTGCGCTGTGTGGGCTTTTGAAGCTTCGATCCGCCCGTCTTGCAGCAACTCGTCGACCTGAGCATTGATGATTTTCTGCATGGCCGGATTCTTGGGAAAGCTTTGTACCTCTGCTTTATCGGCTTGTCGTCCTTCAGAGTGATGGTATGCACGGCTATGTGAGTCACGCCCTCAATCCCTCGAACTTGGCCAATTCTTGCTTCAAGAACTCGGCTACCCACGGCGGGAGGGTGGTTCGATGATGGGGGCTGTCGGTGTCGAGATTTCTTCGAGCAGGGCACATGTTATGATGGCGAGGTTCACGGTGATAGGGTTAGTCGAGTCTGACCTTCGAAAAGGGTTGCGTTGTCGACCGGCCGCGGCATCGGCTAAAGGGGCGAGTTGATAACCCGTTGGGGGGTTAGATGCGAAGTGGTCTACCTCGACCCGTCCATGTCCTTCAGGGCCGTCGTCTTCCAGGCGTAACGGGCCGTGTTGTGGAGCGATGCTGGTTTCCTGCGGGGTAGTTTGCAATGGCTGCGCCGTACGGCTGGGCATGTCTGATTTGGCTTGCGTCGGTCGTGCTATATTTTTAGCGCCGCCGGGTACGTCTCGGTCGGGGCTTAGATGCGTTGTCCTTGTATCGTTGCGGGGTCTGGCGTGGTCGGGGCTTAGAAGCGTTGTCCTGATGTTGCTGCTGGTTCTGGCGTGGTCGAGGCTTAGCTTCGTTGTCCTGTTAGGGATACTCTGGGTGGTTTTCGAGGCAGACGGACTGGCCCTGGGTATGTCCAGCGGTGTCGCAGTCGTCTCCGTCGTAGCTTCGTTGATGATTCTGGCGTGGTCGTATCGAATCGTGGGTTGGGTTCGGGTCCTGGCGTCGCTGGGTCTGGCGTGTTCGAGATCCTGGTGCGTTGTCGTGGGTCCATTGCTGGGTCCGGCGTGGTTGAGATTCTGGTGCGTTGTCATGGTTACGTTGATGGGTCCGGCGTGTTCGAGATTCTGGTGCGTTGTCACGGTTACGTTGCTGGGTCTGGCGGGTTCGAGATTCTGGTGCGTTGTCACTGGTACATTGCTGGGTCTGGCGTGTTCGAGGTTCGGGTGCGTCGGCTTCGTCCGGTGGGTCGCTGTTGGATTGGTCGAGTGGGTAGGAGCAGCGGATGCAGTCGCGGGACATTCGTCACTAAAAGTAACCATGCGGGGCCGAGTCGAGGATGATGTGGGGATCGGGTTGGTTTCCCGGATCGCCGGCTGGGTCAACTGCAAGTACGCTCGTCCGCATTGTATTATGGCCTGGACGCCGCAAAGGAAATCGAGCCCCAGTATGATGTCGTCCACTACCATGGGTAGGACTAATAGAATCACCCGCGTTTCCTGTTGATCCAGACGTACCTTGACCGAAACTGCTTGCGTCACCTCCTTTGCTGTACCGTCCGCCAGGCGGACGGTAGTCCTTATATTCCGTACGTTCCCTCCGGTACTTACTTCATGAGCGATGCGTTGACTGACGAACGACCGCGTTGCTCCGTGTCGAGGGTAGCTGTGAGCGGTACTCCTTCGATGGTTACTAGCGCGGCGATCCTGCCTCCTTCCAAACTTAAGGGATGAGTTACTCCTGGGGCCCTGGAGGTACGTCTCCGATCGGTTCCCTGACGAGCGGAGACTCAGCCCGTTCCCGACTCGGATAGCCTACAGCAGTCGATCGTCCGGATGACGCGGCGGCCACACTCCCAACAGAATAGCACTCGCCGACTCCTGCATGAACTGCTGATATGACCTTCCTCTCCGCAATTCCGGCAGGCCCGGCGTGTGTTCACCGGCCGGTCCCCATCCTGGGTCACTACGCGGCTTGCCGTCTCGGCGCTCCGAGAGCCCGGTGTCGTCTGGAGGAGCATGCTGCGGGGTGGATAGTCCGGGTCCTTGGTATGATGGCGTTCTGGCTTTCATATTTTGGCGGTCGTTAGCTGGGTGGGTTTGTTCGCGGTCCCGCGTTGTCTCGTACGCTACTATCAATTGGGTCAGTTCTCGCAACGTCTCGAACTCATGTCTACGGGTGAACAGTTGGTATTCCGGCCGAAGGTTCTCGTAGATCCTGTCCAGCTCCCTGTCTGGAGTATACTGAGCTCGTTGCATCATGAGTCGGAGGTCGATCAAGTAGTCCTGAAAGGCTTCTCGGGGTCGTTGGTGACATGAGCGGATCGTATCTTCCAAGCGCTGAAAGTATCGCGGGGTAGGAAGAACTCAAGAACTCCTTCCGGAACTCGGTCCATGGCTTGCCTTGCATCTGGAACGTCCTAAACCATCCTTCTGCCTTGCCAGTTAGTAGCCCGGAGATGGCTCGCGGCAGTTGTGCTGGGCTCCCGCCATATGAGTCGACCCTTTCTTCCCACCGTTCGATGAAAGCCAGCGCATCCGAGTGTCCGTCGAACTTCAGGCCCCAATTGCGCAGCTTATCGGCTAGGGCGGCGAAGGAGATTTCTTCCCTTCGGGTCGCGAAGTTCCGGCTTCCTCGGGGAAGCGGTGCTGGTAGTGATTGTCACCATGTCGTCGGTCGGTCGTGGCTTCAAGCCGGCCAGAGTCACTGTACCCAGGACCTTGAGCTGCGCGCGGGGCTCGGGAATTACGATGGATAGGGACTGTTCCGCACAGATCCCTTCCTTCTGCTCACGGTGACTCGGTCCCGGCGACGGGGACGTGTTTCTCGGGTTCCTCGGGCTGGGCGCGCTGTCGAAGACCGTTCCGAGCTCTTCGATCCGTTTTTCGATCGCCGTCGGATGCTCGCCGCGCGAGATGAAGGCCGAGATCCGGCTGCGCAGTTCGTCCACTGTCCCGGTTTCACCGAGGCCGAATTCGGCGGCGATGGCCTGCAATTCATCCTTGCGCCGATACGAAATCCACTGTACCCCCACTTCGAGGTCTTTCGCGTTTCCGACGGTAGTATCACGTATTGACCCTCCGGTAGAATCTTTTTCTTAGGTAACGCACTGAATACCGGAGTCCTAGGGGTTAGTCACGAAAGCACGGCGTATGCACGGTTAACACGGTTGTCCAGTGGGGGCGTCCTTGGAATCCTTGCTGCTTGGGGTCCTGGTCGATGGTCGTGGTTGTCGTTGGTCTTTATAGTAGCCTGGAGATCGACCCTTGCTAGGCCGGTCGATAGTCTTTGCTATCGTTGTCCTTGGAATTGTCCTTGTGGTCCTGGTCGTGCTGGGTTCGTTGATTTAAGCGCTGGATCTCGTCCCGTGTTGATGGCTGAACGCTGACCGATCACTTTGAAGGCCTTGCATTTACTGTCTTGCTTCTGGGTCTGGGTCCGAAATATATAGCCGGGCTGGTTGGTCTTCGGGAGGATTCCGACGCTCGCTCGGCCTCTACCGCTCACGACTCGCTGCTCGCCGCGTACGTGTCGCTCTCTCTCTAGCGATTTCTGCCCAGCTTCGGCTCGGTTCTCTTTCTCTGCCGTCTCGCCGCGGCGCTCTCCTCCTCATGTGGGCGCGGCGGCCACGTGCTGACGCTATTGCTAGGGAGGTTAGGGAAGCCAGCCTCGTGTACGTGAATAATGGGCGACCTCACGTGTGGTTTTACAGAGATATACAGCTTTTCTTGGCCTAATGATTCCGACGGGCCATGCTTGCGCGTGGTACAGTCCCGATTCCCTCTGCTATTCGTTTTCTGATCGACTGTTTCACTTAGCGCCCCAAAACATAACGGAATCCCGGAGTCCCTGCTCGGGCGCCATCTGTAAGGAAGCGATCCTGGGCTGGGGTACATATCTCAGTCTACTCCAGGGTCGAAATTACAGCAATTTTTATAATTTATAATTTTATAATTTGCCGGGACTCCGAGTTCTGGGCCGTCGATGGGGACAGGGAGGCAATCCCCAGACGGGAGCGACCGAGATGAAAGAGATAGTACGGGGTGTGGCAGTCAATCCCGCTGAGAACGTTTAGGCAATCGCCGGACGGGTCTCTCACGGACCCACCGGCCTGCCAGCCACGTTAAAGGTGCAGGTCAGGCGTGAACACCGACAGGTATCGCCCAGGGCACCGAGGTAATCGTCAGACCTCACTTTCGGGGTCCTATTTGGCTATGTGTGGTTACAGAGCGACAATCGCCGGATAACAACACTTACGGACCTTGTGGCTACGCGGGGATGCCGACAAATACCCCCATGAGTGCCTAGGCTATCGCCGGACAGCACTTACGGGGCCCTGTCGGACTAAGAATTACTACGAGGGTCGGAGATATCGATAAGCATCGCCGAGAGGGCTTAGGCAATCGCCGGATAGCGCTCTCGGGATCCCGTCGAACTAAGAACTACTACGAAGGTCTGTGCTATGCGGGGATACCAACAAGTATCGCCGAGAGTGTCTAGGCTATTGCCGGATAACACTTACGGGACCTTGTCGGAGTAAGAATTACTACGAGGGTCTTTGCTATGCGGGGATACCGACAAATACCACCGTGAGTACCTAGGCTATCGCCGGACAGCACTTACGGGGCCCTGTCGGACCAAAATTACTACGAGGGTCGGAGATATCGACAAGCATCGCCGAGAGGGCTTAGGCAATCGCCGGATAGCGCTCTCGGGATCCCGCCGAACTAAGAACTACTACGAAAGTCTTTGCGATGCGGGGATACCAACAAGTATCGCCGAGGTGTCTAGGCTATCGCCGGATAACACTCACGGGACCCTGTCGGACTAAGAATTACTACGAATACGGGAATACCGACGCATATCGCCGAGAGTGCCTAGGCAATCGCCGGATAGCACTCACGGGACCCTGGGAACTACTGGGATCAGGCGAGACACCGACAGGCGTCACCGGGAGCGCTTAGACGATCGTCGGATAGCGGCCTCGGGACCCTGCGGGGTCACAAACAACTGGAGGGAATCATGCGGGGGGAACGCCAACAGGTGTCACCGAGAACGCCTAGGCAATCGCCGGACAGCGGCCTCAGGATCCTGTTGGGCTACGAACTACTGGAGGGAATCACGCGGGGCCCCGACGGGCATCCGGAGCGAATACGGATCACCACGTGGGTGCAGCCAAAGAGGGAGACTCGGGCAAGAGGCGTGAGGAAGGGCAGAAAGATGAAGCCCCGGGCATCCAGGTTCCCTAGTGTATAGATTTTTGGTGGCCAGGCTATGTTTTCGTTATATTCGTTACATTTCACTTTATTCTTTCTTGGTTCCCTACCTATCGCACCGCTCAGCAGCCCGTACACACGTCTAGAGACTCGCTTACCCCTGAACTCCCACGCTTGTGCTCGTCGAAAGCCTCCTCTTCCCTGTGAGTGCAGCGTCGGTGCAGGATCCCTCTCCGTAAGTGTGGTATCGATGCAGGGTCTCCTCTCCGTAAGTGCAGCGTCGATGCCGGATCGTTCTCGTACCACTGATCGCGTTAGCTTGGATTTAGTCCGCCACGTGTTTTACTTTTCGCGAGCCACTCGGATTTTATCCGCAAACACGTCCGATTGCTACGACTGCCTCCAATCTAACTCCCTTCCTTCCACGTTTTCCCAGCTCAGAGCCGGCGTTCTGCTGGCTCTGCCGATCCACGCGTCAGCGTGGGCGGCTAGCGTCGTCATCCTCGCTGCGGCAGAAGGCTGGCGTCGTTGTTTCCCCTCTCTTTCGGCGTCTGTAGCTGCGACGGTGACTTTCGCCTCTCTTTTCCGCTGCTGGGGCGTCGTTGCTGGATTTGATTGCTGTTCTCAGCGGTCCTCTTCTGCCGCTGCTGCGATGATGCTGTTATCTTATCTTTTCAGCTTCTCCTCTGCCGTTGCTGCGTCGATGCCGGTGGCTCGCTGTTCTCGGCGTTTCTCTTCTGCCGCTGCCGCGTCGATGCCGGCGGCTGGCGGCTGGCGTTTCTCCTCTGCCGTTGCTGCGTTGATGCTGTTATCTTATCTTTTCAGCGCTTCTCCTCTGCCGTTGCTGCGTCGATGCCGGCGGCTCGCTGTTCTCGGCGTTTCTCTTCTGCCGGTGCCGCGTCGATGCCGGCGGCTCGCTGGATCCCGTGTTTTCCTTGTTTCTCTTTGGCCGCTGCTGCGTCGTTTGTTGTTGGGTCTGGTTCTCGGCGTATTCCTCGTCTCTCTTTGGCCGCTGCTGCGTCGTTTGTTGTTGGGTTTGGTTCTGAAAAGCCAGTGGCGTCCGCCGTGATCGCGACTTGCCCCCCCTTTAAAGAAGATAAAAAGCTACGTGGGGCTTAGAGACCCCTCGGGCCGTATAATATATAAAATTAATAACATGTAGCCTTCGTGGCCTTCCCCCCTGCCCCTTAACATAAAACTGAAAAGTCAATGCTTAAACCTAGAAAATAAAGAGTCAAAAATCTTAATCCTAATAAAGTGAGTTCGGGTCCCTCCAATGGGAAAATGCCGGCGAGATGATGGGCGGAAAAATGTGGGTGGAGCGTACGCTCCCTCACACCGCGTGTAGAACCTTCCAGTCAGCCGTTGGCACGTCGGGATTTTGCCTCTGCAGCAGCTTCAGTGCTCGCTCCCCCTGGACAGCAATGGGGAAGAGCACCTTCGCCTCTGGTATGGACGGGATCAACTCCCTGTCTACCACCTCCATCTTGGCCCCCTCCCACAGAGCTTCCAGTTGGGGCACCTTTTGCACCAGCCACTGCCACGTTGGGTCGTCGTTGCATTTGAGGATCTTGACCCCGTTCAGCCATCCCGCTCCATCAAACGTGGGCATGGGAGCGCTGGGGTCCTCCTCCATTCGCGAGAAGAGTGACTCAACGAGCTACGCGTGGACTAACTTCCACTGCGCCGCCGTCATCTTCCCATTCTCGTCGCTGTGGTAGATCAAGGCCACAATGAGATGTCTTTTGGACACCTCGCTCATGGCCTTCTGTCTCGGCTTCCTCGTCCTCGGCTGGGATGTGGCCACCTTGGGCCCGCGTTGCCGCTTGCTCGCCGGAGTGTCTTTGGCAGCACTCTCGATCGAGCGTTGCCTCTTGGTGGCCAACATCTCTTCCACCTTGTTAGCAAATCCGCCATTCGCTGCCTGCATCTGGGGCAGCTGCGCGTAGTGTTGCGGCCCTCCCTGTACCCGTTGCTCTGCCCAGGCTGGCTTGGATTCCTCCTCTTGAGATATCCGCCTTGCCTTGGAGCCGGCTTAGTAACTTGAGGGCCGCCTTATACTGAGCTTTTGCCTTCATCCCCTCCCTGGAACGCTTCGGGCCTTCCCTACGCAGGGAGCTGGTACCTGGTCCCGGCGAGCGGAGAAGGCTTTCCTCTTCTGTCTTGCTAATGGATAGCACGCTCTCCGGGTCCGAGTCTGTGTCGACAGCGGCACCCGCGCGGCTCACCCTGCAACGCGTCGTTTTTGTGGCAGTAGTATTACAACTGACATGGCCTGCTGTGACCGCTGGCGACACGCAGAGAGGATTGCTCCTCCCTGTGCCCGCCGGTGGTAGCAGTCCCGCTTTCCACCGACGTTTGGGTTGACATCCCAACCCGTGTTTGCTCCTTTTCAGCCTCCATGTTTGGCCCAAAGGTCCATACCGGGTAATGTTTTTCGGGTGGACCACCCCCTAGCGTTTTATGCCTGGCCGCCAGGCACCTCTAGCCATGGCCCTGGTTCAGTTCGCCCGACTTTAGATCGGGAAGACGCTGGACCATTGCCTTAGCTAGACACTACATTGCCTCGGACAGAGCAAGCGACAGTGCATTACCCTCGGCAGGGATAATGCAGTGTCCATTGCCCAGCCGGCACCCTCGTGGAGGGTTCAGCTAGAGGATTTTAGCCAGCCCTAAAAATGTTAAATAATTACAAAAATAATTACATGGAGGAATGATGACAAAAATAGAGAATGAGTGAAAAACAAAAAATATAAAAATAAGTGGAGTAAAAGTAAAGCAGAAAAAAAAACTCAAGGCTGAACTACTCAAATCACTAAATCACTAACCACCAACGAACCACTACGTTGGGAGACGGCTTATGTCATTTATGACAAAATAGATCAAATCGAATCTTAGCAACAAGATCCAAGGGAAAAAAAACCTCTTCTCACATCAGTAAATATAACAATCATATGCCGAACATATAAAACTTTGCCTCCTCAAAAGATGAAACTGAAGACATACACGCGGAAGTGTCCCGCCGACTGCGAAGGCCCTCTCTACAACATTGGCTGCTTTGAAACATGCCAAAGCCCTAAAAAGATCGCCCAACATAAAGTCTGTGCGAAAACCAGCACCGGCACCGCCCAGCGCGCCTACCTGGGCCTGGAATAAAAGTGCGAAAGGCATAGGATCGCTTCATGCGCCAACGTAGGAATACAGTGCGAGAGGCATAAAGGCCGCCACTTGCACCACCGAGGGATTAGACTGAAAAAAGTACGAGTGGCATAGGACCGCCCCTTGTACCGCCAATGGACAGCCAATAAAAAAAATAAAAAATAAAAAACATTGAGCGATAATTGCGTCGCCCTTTGAGCAGTATGGCCCGTAGAGCCATACCCTCAAATTTGAAAAATTCTCAACCTAAAAACAACAAAAGAATAAAGCCACTGAATTTCAATTTGAAGATCGCTTATCATTTATTTAAAATCTTTTAATACCAGCCAAAAAATTAAAACAAAAAATTATTTACAATGGGCTGATTTGGAGACGTAGATCAGGCAAAGGACAATACGGCCAATGTGGTCAATAATGTAAAAATAAAATCCTTGTGGGTACTACTTTTAATAATAGGAATAGTTAACCTGCATGAGCAGAGGCAATAATTTAGGCAAACTCTAAAATCCAAACAGAACTTATAGCTATGGAATGGAGTGAATTAGCTGGACAAATAAGTAATTTTAAAGACAAATTTGAAAAGTCTTACAAGTGCCTTAATAAAGAAACAACTATAAAAGTAGACACGTATACTATCGTGTCAATCAGCCAGGCTCCGTTTTTCACTTTCACAAAAGTTTTCCGATTTACTTTTGAAATCACATAAATTGGGGCTCTCTTTTCCCATTCCGAAAGATTTCTTCGTTTTCAAAACGAAAACATTTTCGTTGACGAAATGAAAAGTAAACGGCTTTTTATACAACAAAACGAACCTTAATTGCAAAAGGAAAAAAATAGATGACTTATTGATGCATTAACATAAACTTGATACCTATATCAGGGTAATTTAACTTGTGCTTTCTTTATAAATAATTTTATTTTAACCCAACCTCAAATTTGGTTCGGACAAAATTGGCCACAGCAACAACAAATTTCGTTTTGGTGTAAGCAGCTGACGCATTCCGATTTGGTTATCGGAACGTTGGCAAGAAATAAATTTTTGCGCATAACAGCACAAATGTGCATGTAACAGCTCAGACTGTGCTTGTAACATGCGCTTAACAGAACATCTGGGTGAGCATAGCTGTTTCCCGCCCAATTTAATTCGGACTTCAAAATGTATCATATCGATAACAAAAATATGTGAAAACTGGAGCACCTTAAAACGAAAACGAAACGTTTTGGGTGAAAACGTAATCCGCAAAAGTAAATGAAAAACGGAGCCTGCCTGAATATCTGTCAATTAGTAAACGAACACAAAAAAAGCTATCAAGCGACCATAACATTCAATGTAGCAAAATCCTAAAATCTCAAAATATAAGATTAATAAATATTGGTGGAAAAAGAAATTTTGAAATAAATGTCCCTAAAGAACTTAATCTTCTGGTAGAGTTTAATTTAGATAAATTCAATGATCTAGACGAATCAAAAGCAAATATAGATATCGATGTTGACAGCGATATTGATACAATAGAATATACTGATATACCAGAAATTCCCAAAATCAATACACGCAATACAAACATGGCAGACTCTTCAGCTGCTTTTTCGATGGAAAAAAATCCATGCTAAGCTATTAAGCGTTTTTAATAACTGTTGCAATTTTTAATTTAATGAAAGTCGAAAGGTTGTAATTAATTCACAATTTATTTGCGTATGTAAACCAACTTATCGCGTATGTACATATGGGGATGATTGGGCGAACGATTGATGCGAGGATGTTAATCTAATAGCTGCGACGATTAGCTCAAGACTGCCAATGCAAGGGCTGACGGGCCAAATTGCCGGGCCCTATGCAGCAAGCTTAGACGCGAGCGAGAGAGTAGGATAGCCCGAGAGCGTTAGAGCTGATCGGGGCCGCTGTTAAGCCGAGTACGAGAGATTGAGATATAAGGAGACGAAAGAATTCCGCTGCATTTGCATATGCGGTAACAAATGATCTTTACAGTGGGCATTGGAAATGACAACAACAAAATGCATTTCCTTTGGGCCGCACCACTGGCAATAATTTACAATATTTAAGCTGCTTGACCCCACATACTCCCCGTTGGAAGCCTGACTTTCCAACAGCATCTTTAAGGGGCAGCAGGCACAGCTTGTTGACGGCGTGCTTGGTGATTCCAGATGACGTCTTCAGCACAGCAACTCGGGAAACGCCATCTCGTCCAGGCAAGAGCTCGACCACTCTCGCCAGTGGCCACTTCATGGGAGGATGATTCTCATCCTTGACAAGAACCAAATCTACGACTGCTAAACTAGGCTTCGCAGTGTGCCACTTTGCAGTGACGTGATGTACTCCTCCTTCCACCGGGACCAAAAGAGCTGCTGCAGGTACGAAACGCGCTGCCAGCTCTCAGGCGATCGAAGTTTAGCTGCGTGACGTCAGGCTCAGCGAACGAAGCAGGAGGGCCACCATTCAAGAAATGCGCTGGAGTTAGAACATCCAGATCGGCAGGGCTCTCTGAAATTGAAACTAAAGGTCTTGAATTAATCACTGCCGTGATGTGGCACAACAGCGTCCGCAGCTCGTCAAATCCAAGAACCGAGTTGGCTATCGCACGGTAGAATTTGTACTTGGCCGTCTTCACTGCAGCCTCCCATAGACCACCAAAATGAGGGGAGCGCGGAGGAATGAAATGCCAGTCCATAGCCTCGACCAAGCAAAAATCCAGCAGCGCCTTCTGATGGTCATCGCTGAGGACCAGGCGCTTTAACTCCATCAGCTCATTCTTAGCGCCGACAAAATTGGTTGCGTTGTCTGACCAAATTTGCCGCGGCTTTCGTCTGGTACATATGAAGCGCTTTAGTCCATGAAGAAAAGCAACTGTGGATAAGTCCTTTATAAGCTCCAGATGAACAGCCTTGGTAGCGAAACAAATGAAGACGCAGACGTAGCACTTGATTGGAGCCTTGTTGCGTGCCTCCGGTTTGTAGAAAAACGGCCCACAAAAGTCCACGCCTGTGATCTCAAAGGCATGAGAATCATCGAGCCGCTTCTTTGGAAGATCAGCCATAGTGTGCTCCAATACCCTGGGCTTCAGTCGAAAGCATCTTACGCACTTGTTCACTGCCTTGTTTACCGTCTTCCTCCCCCCAATGGGCCAATATTGGGATCGAATTAGTCCAAGCAAAGCTCAAGGACCAGCGTGCAGATTCCGCTCATAAAAATGGGAGACTATTACAAAGAGTAAGTGGATGGCTGCTGGGCAAGATGATTGGATGACGGCCACCAAAATCCAACGAAGAGTTTTCAGTCGACCATCTACCCTGAGAAGTCAAACTCATCCATGAATGGCGACAACGATGCAATTGACCTCGATGAGGGAGACTGCTCCATGCACGCAGTGACTTCATGTCCTCCCATAGCTGAGTACGCTGGACTAGTCATGTAGCAATACCTGGGTTCTATGTTCAATGTCTGAGACAGTGAGTCCGGGGTGCCGAATTCGGTTTGCAAAACTTGTGAATAAATCCGAAAACGCGTTGCAAGGAAGCAAATGAATTCGCATACTTGGAATCAGCAACAATGTCCATGTAGGGGCAATGGACAATGTCAGGTAGGTAGGTGGGTGGCCAGTCATCTGAGGAGCCGCAAAGAAATGGAGGACCATGAGCCCAAAGAGGTGACTCATTCAGCTCAGTCGGATGAGCCCCTCGAGAAAGAATGTCGGCTGGGTTCAAAGCTGTGGGGACATAACACCATTCCATTTTGCCGGTCATTTCCTGAATCGTTGCCAATCTATTTTGCAACAAATATATTAAATCTTGACGACTCGTCCCGAACTCAAGAGAGCGCAAGGGCAGAATCACACCGACAGTAACACCTTCCCTTGAAGACATTCATTCCAGCTATCTCAGATATGAGCCCAGCCAGTAACTCCGCTCCACAAAGCTCCAACTTTGGTACAGTAAGTGTCGTCAAAGGAGCCACACGAGATTTGGCACAAAGTAAGTGACTGCTGGAATGCTGACCCTTTGACACGACATAAATGCATGCACCATAAGCCTAGATTCTGGCATCGCAAAATCCGTGAATTTCCAGCGTAGAGTCTGGAAGGAGTACAAGCCGAGGAAATTCAAGTCGACGAATCTGACCAAAACTGGTGCATATTTCCTGCCACTCGGTGTTCAGTGCGACTGGAAGGCTTTCATCCCAGGACAACTTCTCTTGGCACAAACGCTGGAGAAAGATTTTGGAGTTAGTTATTACGGGACCAACTAGTCCGAGAGGATCGTAGAATCGCGCTATGGATGACAAAACAGAGCGCCTGCAGGAATTCAAAGAAGATTGTAGGGCCGAGAACGAAAAATAATAGTAGATCAGAAACCGGATCCCAAGCAAGTCCTAAAGTTTTAGTCACATGGCTGCTGTTTGAGATGCCAAGCTTTTTTGGCACCTATTTGTTTCAAATGAAAAGAGAGTTTGGGTTAAACTTTATAATTCGTTTTTAATCTTGGTGGCTTAGCGGAAGCCGATTGCTTGCTGTGGCCAGATAAAATTTATGCGAGATCGATATGCAACCAATGCGCAGAGGGTTAGCATAGAACTAAAATAGACGACTGCGTTAGATCAAAATGATTGCCGAAGTGGCGGCAGCAGATCAAAGTAATTGCCGAAGTGGCGGCGGCAGAGAGCCCCTTTAGCGGGAGAGCGCAGCAGCTCTGCAGAAAGTCAACGTTTTACAACATAGGCGGCTCTCTCTGCTCATACAATAATAATGCTTAATATTACGGTTATTCTTCGGCGGCTGGCCCGAACATACTCCCCCGTTGGGAGCTAGTCTCTCAACAGATTCCTTTAAGGGGCAGCAAACATAGCCGGTGACGGCCCTCCTGAGGGTTTCCTGAGGATGTCTTCAGGTCAGCGACGCGACACACTTGCCCATAACGACATCGACCACTCTAGCCAGTGGCCAACGCATCTCCTTCCACCGGGACCAAAAGAGCTGCTGCTGCAGGTACGAAACGCGCTGCCAGCTCTCCAGGCGATCGAAGTTTAGCTGCGTGACGTCAGGCTCAGCGAACGAAGCAGGAGGGCCACCATTCAAAGAAATGCGCTGAGTTAGAACATCCAGATCGGCAGGGCTCTCCTGAAATTGAAACTAAAGGTCTTGAATTAATCACTGCCGTGATGTGGCAATAACAGCGTCCGCAGCTCGTCAAATCAAGAACCGGATTGGCTATCGCACGGTAGAATTTGTACTTGGCCGTCTTCTTCCGCAGCCTCCCATAGACCACCAAAATGAGGGGCGGAGCGAATGGAATGCCAGTCCATAGCCTCGACCAAGCAAAAATCCAGCAGCGCCTTCTGATGGTCATCGCTGAGGACCAGGCGCTTTAACTCCATCAGCTCATTCTTAGCGCCGACAAAATTGGTTGCGTTGTCTGACCAAATTTGCCGCGGCTCTCGTCTGGTACATATGAAGCGCTTTAGTCCATGAAGAAAAGCAACTGTGGATAAGTCCTTTATAAGCTCCAGATGAACAGCCTTGGTAGCGAAAAACAAATGAAGACGCAGACGTAGCACTTGATTGAGCCTTGTTGCGTGCCTCCGGTTTGTAGAAAACGGCTCACAAAAAGTCCACGCCTGTGATCTCAAAGGCATGAATCATCGAGCCGCTTCTTTTTGGAAGATCAGCCATAGTGTGCTCAATACCCTGGGCTTCAGTCAGAGCATCTTACGCACTTGTTCACTGCCTTGTTTTTACCGTCTTTTACCCCCAATGGGCCAATATTGGGATCGAATTAGTCCAAGCAAAGCTCAGGACCAGCGTGCAGATTCCGCTCATAAAAATGGGAGACTATTACAAGAGTAAGTGGATGGCTGCTTGGGCAAGATGATTGGATGACAGCCACCAAAATCCAACGAAGAGTTTTCAGTCGACCATCTACCCTGAGAAGTCCAAACTCATCCATGAATGGCGACAACGATGCAATTGACCTCGATGAGGAGACTGCTCCATGCACGCAGTGACTTCATGTCCTCCCATAGCTGAGTACGCTGGACTAGTCGTAGCAATACCTGGGTTCTATGTTTTCAATGTCTGGAGACAGTGAGTCCGGGGTGCCGAATTCGGTTTGCAAAACTTGTGAATATATCCGAAAACGCGTTGCAAGGAAGCAAATGAATTCGCATATTTGAATCAGCAATGTCCATGTAGGGCAATGGATGTCAGGTAGGTAGGTGGGTGGCCAGTCATCTGAGGAGCCACAAAGAAATGGAGGACCATGAGCCCAAAGAGGTGACTCCATTCAGCTCAGTCGGATGAGCCCCTCGAGACAGAATTTCGGCTGGCTTTAAAGCTGTGGGGACATAACGCCATTCCATTTTGTCGGTCATTTCTGAATCGTTTGCCAATCTATTTTGCAAACAAATATATTAAATCTTGACGACTCGTCCTGAACTCTAGAGAGCGCAAGGGCAGAATCACACCGACAGTAACACCTTCCCTTGAAGACATTCATTTCAGCTATCTCAGATATGAGCCCAGCCAGTAACTCCGCTCCACAAAGCTCCAACTTTGGTACAGTAGAGGTGTCGTCAAGGCCACACGAGATTTGGCACAAAGTAAGTGACTGCTGAATGCTGACCCTTTGACACACGACATAAAATGCATGCACCATAAGCCTAGATTCTGGCATCGCAAAATCCGTGAATTTCCAGCGTAGAGTCTGGAAGGAGCAAGCCGAGGAAATTCAAGTCGACGAATCTGACCAAAACTGGTGCATATTTCCCTTGCCACTCGGTGTTCAGTGCGACTGGAAGGCTTTCTATCCCAGGACAACTTCTCTTAGCACAAACGCTGGAGAAAAGATTTTGAGTTAGTTATTACAGGACCAACTAGTCCGAGAGGATCGTAGAATCCTTGCCATGGATGACAAAACAGAGCGCCTGCAGGAATTCAAAGAAGATTGTAGGCCGAGAACGAAAATAATAGTAGATCAGAAACCGGATCCCAAGCAAGTCCTAAAGTTTTAGTCACATGGCTGCTGTTTGAGGATGCAAGCTTTTTGGCACCTATTTGTTTCAAATGAAAAGAGTTTTTGGTTTAAACTTTATAATTCGTTTTAATCTTGGTGGCTTTAGCGGAAGCCGATTTGCTTGCTGTGGCCAGATAAAAATTTATGCGAGATCGATATGCAACCAATGCGCAGAGGGGTTAGCATAGAACTAAAAAATAGACGACTGCGTTAGGATCAAAATGATTGCCGAGTGGCGGCAGCAGATCAAAGTAATTGCCGAAGTGGCGGCGGCAGAGAGCCCCTTTAGCGGGGAGAGCGCAGCAGCTCTGCAGAAAGTCAACGTTTTACAACATAGGCGGCTCTCTGCTCATACAATAATAATGCTTAATATTTATTGTTATTCTTCGGGCGGCTGGCCCGAACATATACCTCCCCGTTGGGAGCTGAGTCTCTCAACAGATTCCTTAAGGGGCAGCAAACATAGCCGAGTGACGGCCCTCCTGAGGTTTCCTGAGGATGTCTTCAGGTCAGCGACGCGACACCTCCGTCCTTGCCCATAACGACATCGACCACTCTAGCCAGTGGCAACGCATTGGAGGAAGATTTTCGTCCTTCACCAGAACGAGATCGTTCTTGCAGAGTTTTTGCGCGGAGGTACGCCACTTCGCGCGCTCTGTAAAGAGTGAGATACTCTTCGCGCCAACGGCTCCAAAATATTTTTAGAAGTTGGGTGACCGCTGCCAACCATCCAGACGGTTGTAGTTCAGCTTCGTTAGGTCCAGGCTCGAGGATTTGCTCATGGGGCCGCCTAGAAGCAGATGAGCAGGAGTCAAAACGTCTAAATCATCAGGATTTTTCTGAAAGCGAGCAAAGGGCGAGAGTTTAACAATTGCAGGACTGACAGATCAGAGTGCGCAGCTCGTCGAAGCTAAGCACAGATGGTCCAACTGAGCGGTACAGGTGATATTTTGCGGTCTTCACGGCCGCTTCCCACAACCAAAATGCGAGAGCGTGGTGGATGAAACGCCTGTCGATCGAGTCAGCCAAGCAGGATTCATGGACCTCCTTCATATGCGGTTCCGCAGACAAAGCTTCTTTAGCTCCAGAAGCTCGTTCTTGGCCCCAACGAAGTTTGTCGCATTGTCCGACCAAATTTGACTTGGCCTTCCTCGAATGGAAGTAAAACGCTTTAGTGCGCCTAGAAACGATGCGGTGGTCAAATCCTTTACGAGCTCCATGTGTATAGCCTTAGAAGTGAAGCAGGTGAATACGCTAATGTAGCACTTGATCGGAGGCCTCGTGCGGATTTCTGATCGGTAGAAAAAGGTCCACAGTAATCTACTCCAGTGACTTCAAAAGCTCGAGGTCCTTCCAAACGTTCCTTGGTAGGTCTCCCATGATGTGTTCAACCATGCGCGGCCTAGTCCTGAAGCATCTCACACACTTGCTGACGACCCTTGACACAGCTTTAATACCTCCAATGGGCCAATATTCCAGCCGAATTTTGATAGCAAGCGCGAGGTCCGGCATGGAGGTTTCTTTCGTGATAATATCTTATCAGCGCAAAGGTAATGGAATGTCCCTTTGGCAGAATGAGCGGGTGCTGAGCGTCAAATCCTAGCGATGAGTTGCCAAGACGACCTCCCCACTCTAAGTAGTCCAGAATGATCGATGAACGGGTTGAGCGAACTAATAGAACTGGATTTCATGACTTGACCATTGCGCCGAATCTCCTTTATGTCCATCCACAAATTTGCCAGCTGAATGTGTCGAATTAGAAGATGCGTTCCTTGCCGAATATCAGAAACGGTGAGTCCTGATGCCTAAGACGATGTATAAATTTATTCATGTAGGCGAATGTGCTGCATGCGAAAGAATGAATTCGCAAATTTGCATCCGGACGTGAGATCGGCATGTGGAGACGTGATTAGCAATACTCTCTTGCGAAGCTCCAAAGTTGCTATGTTGTTAGCAGGAGATACAGGCCACTTATCCTTGGAGCCTAGCAAAAAGGATGGGCCGTGAAACCATAGCTCTGACTGGATAAGATGGCTGGAAGCGAGCCTCTCGAGAGAATATCAGCAGGATTTAAAGATGTGGAACATAGCAAGTCAACTCCTGAATTGATGCCACTCGAATTGCCACGAAAACTTGAAATTTCGCTGGCTCGTCCCTAATCCAAGATAATGCTGCTTGACGAATCCGACCAGCAATAGAACCGACCTGTAAAGATTCCCATGTCCTTACATTCTGCATGATTTTCGCAAGCAAATGGGCTCCACTTGAATTCCAGCTTAGGAATCGATATAGTCTTTAGCGGCGCCACTCGCGACTTTGAGCACAAAACGTGGCTCGAAGACTGGGCTTCCCTGACACGACATACACGCAAGCGCCATATGCTTCTAAGCTGGCATCACAGAATCCGTGAACTTCTGTAGCCACACTAGAACGAAGAACCAAGCGAGGAAATGAGATCCGAGAAATGCTTGCCAAACTATTTCTCAAGTCCATCCAAGTTGAATGCAACGCTGAGGGTAGGCTTTCATCCCAATCCAAATTTTCTCCAAAGCTGCTGAAGGAAGATTTTGCACTCTGACAATGACTGGTTTATCAATCCAAGAGGGTCGTAGAACCGCGCAATCGAAGATAAAACCGACCGCTTTGATGGCTTTGAGTTTGTGTCCAGTGCGGACAAGGCAAAAGCAGCTGATCCGAAGCAGGGTCCCACGCTAAGCCCAGAGTTTTGGCTATGTCCTTCCATCATTAAACTTTTTAGGAACTTCTCTATGTCATCTTCAGGGTTCCCTCAAGTACTTCCTGGTGACTGGAGCACCATTTCCTAAGTCTAAAATTACCACGGGACAGTAAAGCTGATGTTTGGTGCATCTTTTCCATGACCTGTGCGACCGAATTACCGCCCGAAATAAGGTCATCCACGTAAAACTCCTGCCGCAGAGCAGCTGAGCCAAGAGGGTAGGACTCACCCTCGTCGATGGCCAGCTGGTGCATTGCGCGGACCGCTAAAAATGATGCAGCCCTCGTCCCGTATGTGACGGTGTCTAATGTAGACTTGAACCTCGGACTCGATGGAATCTCGCCATAGGATGCACTGATAAAATTGTCGGGTGGAGACACTCGTACGCAGCGGTACATTTTACAAATGTCCCCGTGAGAGGACTGGATATGTTCGAAAGCGAATCAATATGTTAAACAATGCAGGCTGAATAACAGGGCCTGTCATCATCACATCATTTAGAGAATATCCAGTTGATGTAGCTGCGGATCCATCGAAAACGACACGGAGTTTTATCGTCGTATTGTCCCTCCTTTAGGACACAGTGATGAGGCAAAGAAAATATTTGCAGAGGCTACGGGAATCAAGGTTGACTTGGTGCATATGATGCAAATCAATGTACTCCCCTCATAAAGGCGGAATACCGCCCTTGAGTCTAGGATTACGCTCCAGTTTTCGCTCCAGACTGATGAACCGTCGATAAGCCTGAGCATAAGATTCTCCTAAACGATCAGTATTGTTATTTAGTGGCAGACGAACTGCATACTTCCCGAATGGCAACCGTGAAAGGTGGCTTACGAAACGTGCTTCACAATCGTCTTCTTTGGTATTCAACCCAGCCTCCACACAATTCTCGACTTCCCAAAACATACGAAGAGTTTTATCCAACCTTGCTTCCATCTCAGCTTTCGAATCTGGAAAATTGTGCGTGGCCAAAAGCGCCGAGCTTGATACCTTCTGTCCACCGCCAGATACGATCCACCCAAGCCGGGTCTTCTGCAGAAGAGGCAGGCCATCGGCGAGTTTGATTTGGCCCTACGCAGAGGAGATCATAAAAACGCTCGCACCAATGAGGAGATCAACCCGTTGAGGATTGAAAATGCAGGATCAGCGAGCTGAATGTTAGATGGAATACTCAATCGGATACATTTACTGTCATACTTGGTTGAGAATCGGTAATCGTGGGGGCGATGAGAGCAGTAAGCGTAGTTGTGTAAGCAGAGTTGCGAGAATGCATACAAATGCTTATGGTGGATCCCTCAGTAGAAACGCTGGTATCGCCCAGCCCAGACACAAGTGCAGACGATTGAGTTCTCCTAAGCTGTAGCTGCTGGGCGAACCTGGATGTGACGAGATGCAGCTGCGATCCTGAATCTAAGATGGCACGACAAGGAACTAAAACGCCAGACCGATTCTTCACGAGAACCACGGCTGTGCCAGAAGCACGACATCAGAGTGAAGACCTTGGGCAGCAAGAGAGGTAGACGAAGGTAGAGGCGAGCTGCTAGCAGAATTTTGAGCAACGGAAAGAGTGTCCGGTTGAACGGCCAGATCGGGAGGAGTAATACCTGGGCAGCTTTGTGTTGTGGGCTGTATACTATCGAAGTGCAACAAACTATGATGCCTACCGCCGCATACTCGACATTTTCCACTCATTGCATGCGCGGGTCCCCGGTTTTAGGCAATTGAAGCATAGGGAAAGCTTCTTCACTTTTTGTGGCGCAGCAACGGTGAGAGATTTCGAATATCTTGCACGAGTATATTCCATGGCCCGCTGAGTGGCAAAAGACGCATACAGACGGGTCGGCGGGAAGAGTTGGAAGCTACAAACGTTTTTCTTAACCTACGTATAGGAATGGTTTTTTCCCACCTGATCGCTACTAGCGTGTCGCTGTAGCATATTCCAATCGCTCCATTTTCTGGCAGCGTTGCTGCAAGAATTCGAAGAATTCCTCTGCGGTAGGTATAGCATCCGACGATGTGTGCTCCTCCCATTTGGTTTGCGTCTTCGAATCCAACTCTGCAGCAGCATGTTGATGACCATGAATCCTGAAATCTCCTCAGCAGTTCCCAATGTCTGCAACGCTCGCATGTGTAAATTGACTGCATCCGAAAACTCCCGAAGCCTTTTTAGCAGAAGGCGAGTCTACCCTCTTTAGCCCAAGAATCTTCTTGATGTGTGCCTGGAAAACAAGTCTTTTTGTTATTAAAGCGTTTATTAAGTATATCCAGAGCCGCACGATAATTGGCACTGGAGAGCTCCAACGATCGAACCGAATCCAAAGCCGCATCAGCGAGGCAAGAGCGAAGGTGCTGGAATTTCTCGATGTCACTGAGATCCGCATCCGTTTCAATCTCCGATTTGAACATTGCCATAAAATCCGAAAAACTCGACGTATCCACCAGAAAACTTAGGCACCTTCAGCTCAGGAAGTCGCTGCCAGAGCCATGATGATGGTACTATCTCCGGAATGGTTTGGCAGAGTCGTAGAATGGGCAGCGGCGTGTGACTGGCTTACTTCAACAGCAGCCAGCAACTCAGCTTTCAACGATATGAAAAGCGTATCGAAGTTTTCGCGCAGCTCACCCCCAATCTCGTTTTGATCGAGAGCCTCCAATTCATTATGGGCCTTATTGAATTCCTCTCGAATTTCTGCCAACATATCAAGGCGCACCTCGACTTCGCGGCGGTCAACTTATCGATTTTATTCCCCGCGAAGGATTCGCCAAGCCTGTGCAATCGATCATATAATGACTGACTTTTACGCTTATACAGACTCAGTCTGGAATCAGCCACCACAATATTTCCGCCCGCGCCTGTATTCGGATCGTTGTCCATGTTAACCGTTGTGCAATTCGACACAACAACGGAAAATGAAATACCGCTTCAGCGACGATGTATAGACGCGAGAGCGAGAATGCAAGACACGAAAAGTCAAGAACCACCGCGGCTGCAGCTGCGCAGAGAATGAGAGATTCGACGCTTAAAGTACCGGAATTTGTATATAACTATTCCAGCCGCACTTTCACTGAATTTGCACTTTAAACTGTTTTTCAACGTGCACCCAAATGTATTTGTTGGTAGTTAAACTACCCAACAACAAAATATTGTATAATTAATAAGTGTTTTTAACGGAACGCGATTAAGCAATGGTTTTATATCACGTCGGGGTCACTAATGTTTGAGATGCCAAGCTTTTTTGGCACCTATTTGTTTCAAAGGAAAAGAGAGTTTAAACTTTATAATTCGTTTTAATCTTGGTGGCTTAGCGGAAGCCGATTGCTTGCTATGGCCAGATAAAATTTATGCGAGATCGATATGCAACCAATGCGCAGAGGGGTTAGCATAGAACTAAAAATAGACGACGGCGTTAGATCAAAATGATTGCCGAAGTGGCGGCAGCAGATCAAAGTAATTGCCGAAGTGGCGGCGGCAGAGAGCCCTTTAGCGGGAGAGCGCAGCAGCTCTGCAGAAAGTCAACGTTTTACAACATAGGCGGCTCTCTGCTCATACAATAATAATGCTTAATAGTTACGGTTATTCTTCGGCGGCTGGCCCGAACAGCTGCCATCGTCTAACTTCAAAAATTTTTCCTTGTCCTCTTCCGAACTCCATCCAGCACAGCAGGGACGTTCGAACACCATTTCCTCAATCTGAACTGACCTCTAGACAAAATTCCAGTAGTTTGCTCCCGAATTCGGATAGCCTCTTCCTGAGAGCTGGCTCCAGATATCAAGTCATTCACGTAGAAGTCACGGCGAATGATTTCAGCTCTAACTGGAAACGCCATCTGCTCGTCCATTGCCAACTGATGCATCGCTCGCACAGATAAATAGGAGGCAGGCTTCGTCAAATAAGTAACGGTGTCCAATTGAAACACACGCAAGTCCTCTTCCCTGGAGTTTCTCCACAGAATACACTGCAAGTTGCTATCCTCGGTCGAGACTCTTAAACAATGATACATCTTACAGATATCTCCCCGTAATCGCAACGGCGTATGACCGAAATCGAGCAAGAATATGAAACTGTAGTATGTGCATATATTGAGGGTACACTGTACCCATCGGTTAACCATAAATATATCAGCAACACATTGTTGCAGTTACACAAACAAAACCATTTCAAGTGAGCGTGCAATATCGCCGCTTATGAGCTAAAGCTAAGTCAGCATTCCCACGCTGACCTCTTTTGAAGCATATATATGTATATATACACATATGTACATAAGGCTCTCTCCCGATTATGCTGATAAGTCAAAATATGTATGAAGCCGCTCCGCTGTTTGCGTAACCGGCAGCGCAGCTATGCGGTCTTAGTTATAAGAATATATTCAATAAAGACATTCTAAAACCGAAGTCAAACGGCACAGACGTGAGAGTGTTATAATTGAACAAGTGACATATTACATGGCGATCGTGACAAGTGTCACGAACATGTAGATGTTCGAAAACAAAAAAAATATATTGAAAATAAACAAAGTTAAAACGGTCCGCGTTGCCCGAATAAAATCATTCATATAAAAATAAAAAATACAATGAGCCGGCACGAGAGCGGACGAGACGGTATGCAGTGCGACGCGTTCCAGATTGCAGCCAAACAAAAACATTAATGGCAACTACAACAACAGCAGCACCACAGCAGGCACCACTAGAAGCAGCAGCAGTCCGACCAACAGGAGCATTACCAACAGCAGCTGCAGCAGCCGCAGTAACATCAAAAACTAACAACGAAATGGAACGAAACTGAACGCAGTAAGTAGAGTGGTATTTGTGGCAGAAGAGGCGGCGTAGTAAAAACGCCTGAGAGCCGAAAGGCCAAACTGCTCAAACTGCTAAATAGCAACGAGAATTTGCCGTGGAGCACATCTGTGAAATTACACAGAGCCTCGATCACATCAAATTTTTGCTAGCAGAAAAGAAAAAGCAAGAGCCAATGCACACAACCACCTACACTGCAATAAAAAATATCAGTAAAATATTAATCATAACTCCACCACCCCAAGCGACAGAAATACCAAAGTTAAGGAAGACATGCCCGAATGACTGCGGTGACTGACATCACCGCATTGCGGAGTACACCTGTGCAGCCTGCACCGGTGCCCCAACACAGAAGCAGTAGCAGCCTGTGCAGCTGCACCGGCCTCGTCCAGCGCAACAAGCTAGACCCGGAGCAGTGAATCGACAGCGCTTCTTAGGACGCCACCGCCAAACAAAATTTTTTCTAAACGCACTGCGATGCATAAAATTTAATTTTAAAATTTAAAACTGTAAAATTGAGGGAATAACATCTGCCCATTAGAGTGAGGCCTGTAAAGCCACACAAAGCACTAGGCAAGGAAATAATGTAAAAAAATACATAAATTAATTTCAAAAATTAACAAAGAATTTATACAGTAGTATAAAAGTAAAAAATAAATTTTGTTTATGCATTAAATTATATACATGTCACAAACAAAACAAAATAAGTAAATTTGAAGAAATATTTGAAAAATGTTAAACAAAATGGGCTTAGTAGATGTAAAATCGGTAGATTCGACAGCGAATGTAATAAACAAAGTCAAAGCCAATAACACCAAACCTAAAGTTAATAACAATACTTGTTGCTTTTATTTTCATAATATTCATAGGACATCTATTATATAACTGGCATAAATCCACAATAGATGCATAAAAAAAAGCTATCAAAGCTAAGACGGGTATTTCGACAAAATTTAAAAAAATTTATAATAGTAAAGAAAAGATTACAAGTTTAAAAATAAAAGAAAAAAAAGTCCAAAAAGAATTATGAATAAAAATCTATAGATGTTTTTTGCACATTTTTAATAATTTATTTTTAAAATGAAATGGAATGGCAAAATATTAATGCCATAAGTTAAAAAAAAAAATTGTTTTTGATAAATAAATTTTATTTTTGATAAATCATACAAGTGTCTAGCACAAAATAGGAATATTTCAAACGAGACTATAAGTAGACACGCGACAATATATTAGTTGCATGTTTTAACTAAGCTCGTTCCCTGATACATTGACAATAAAGAAAAGTTAAATACTCAGCATTGGTCGTATGTATCAAGATTTTGCATAGATTAAAAACAAATTTAAATAGCATTAAATCAAAAATATTCGCTAGACATAACTATACCTTCGATTTGTAATACTCCAGTATTAGTCGAGGAAGAAACAAACACAGATTTAGAGCGAATCCGAAATCGCCAAGCGGTTCAGATACACATATAAAAAAGAAGCAGACCTAGGCGATTTTACGATACCAGCGGTAATCACACTATCCGATCTATTTGAGTCTGAATCAGAGTCTATTACTGAAGTAAAACTCTAAATATGGCCATGTCACAAGTAGAATTTCTTAAGCTAGCCTCTTCACTCATACCTGAAGGTTTAGTGGAAAGTCTGAGAATCTACAAAGTTTCATTGATGCTCTTAGTTTAGTGGATTCACTAAAAGGGAACACATGAAACTACAGCAGTCAACCCTAATAAAAACTAAACTCAAAGGCCATGTTCGAAACTTAATCAATACTGAACAAAACAATAGTGTCCATAATAGACAAACTAAAAAAGGTATAAAGGCGAATCAGCTAAAGCGTTTATCCGCTAAATTGTTCAATCTGCAGCAAAAGCAAAAGACAAGTCAATATATTCAAGAAGTTGAACAGTTGACAAGGGCTTTGCAATCAGCACATATGATTAACGGTGTATTGCTGTAAAATCAATCATAGTAAACAGCACAATTGACGATTTGTTAGGTCTGTAATGAAATCACGAAATTTCAATACAATGAGTGAGATTACAACTGTATGCTCGTCGATAGTTGCACAGACGCAGTAGGACACCCAAATACAGTCCTTATGCTGCGCAGCAACACAAAGATATAAACCTAACCGAGTGTATAACCACGGAAACTACCGTGAAATTACCAAAATAATGGTAATAGGTATAATAACAATAATAATTATGGCAACAATAGAAACAGAGGCCAATATAGAGGAAACTCTAGAGGCCGCGGTAAACTCAAACAGAGGCCACAACAATAATGCTGGCAATAACAATAATGTGAGTACTGCCCAGAATGCATCGGAAAACTCACAACAGCCCTTAAGTACACAGCAATGAACCCGTAAAAAGGTTCATTCGATTAATCTTAATGTAAATATATTCGTAACATTCACAAACGTAGCTACAGGCAAGAAATTAATATTTTGATAGATACTGGTGCAGACATATCTCTGTTAAAAGACAATTCAGACACTTTTAATGATATAAACATGGACAACAAAATAAATATTCAGGGAATCAATCAAGGATTAATTCAATCTAAAGGAATGACATCCTTAAAAATACAAACAACTAAATATATAATTCCACACTACTTCCATATTGTCAAATAAACTTTTTTATACCGTGTGATGGAATTTTAGGAATAGATTTTATTAAAAATATAATTGTCAACTAGATTTCACGCCTTCAAAAAGATCTGCTCATAATAAGACCAGACAATCTAAACTATCCTATATATGTTCCCATAAATTACAGCTCTAGTAACAATACAATAGTGTTACCAGCAAGATCCGAAGTTGTCCGTAAAATTGAGTTAACTTCAAATGAAGATAGCATTTAATTCCGAACCAGGAAATTCAACCTCATATATATGCAGCAAACACAGTCGTAACAACTGCAAATGCATTCGTCCGTTTACTTAATACAACTAGTACCGATCAAATGATTAATATAAAAAATAAGTTGAATTATGAACCATTAGCAAATTATGATATATCCGAAATAAATAATGAAACTAGAACGGACGATGTTATATCAAAGTTATCTAACAATTTTCCAAAACTATTTAATAAACAATTAAAAGAACTTTGTTGTAAAATACACAGACATATTCGGACTTGATACCGAATCAATAACAACCAATAATTTTTATAAGCAGAAACTAAGATTAAAAGATAATGAACCTATATATAAAAAAATTATAGAAAACCTCATAGTCAAAAGACGAAATCCAAGCTCAAGTCGATAAACTAATCAAAGATATAGAATGGTTGAACCTTCAGCCTCAGAATGAAACAGCCCACTGTTACTGGTACCAAAGAAATCCATAGATAAAAAAAAAAATGGCGATTAGTAGTTGACTATCGCCAAAATTAATAAAAAATTACTATCCGATAAATTTCCACTTCCTAGGATCCGATGATATCTTAGATCAACTAGGTTAGGGTTGGAGTTAGTTGAGGCGGCTGCCGGCCTTCGCTCAGAGCCGTCACTTTAGGCCAGTTTCGGCCCGTTGTGATACCGCTTAGGATCTTTCCTTTCCCTGCGATGTGAGACTTCCTGTCAGCAATAATCCCATCCAGAGTTCTCACAGTTAGCGATCTTCCTGGGACATAGTTTGGTGACATCTCCGAAATGTCGTTTAGAAAGGCCTAGCCCGGCGTTGTAGCCTTCTTCACTGAGAGCTGGGCAGGAGCAGAACAGGTGTTCCACTGTCTCCTCCTTTCCTCGCTGTCTCTACCAAGCTACGGCAAAAAGTCATTATGTGGGGCCCCCAGCCTGTTAGCGTGGATGCCTATTAGCCAGTGTCCTGTGAGGGAACGTATGACTTCGCTGCACCTTTTCCTGCCTAACTTGCACAGCTCGGAGGTGCGCTTCTTGTCTATCGTCGGTAATATTTGCCGAGTTATGCGACATCGTGGCACTATTTGCCACATATCGTCTGTTAGTCGCTTGTATTGCTCTTTATAATAAGCTTACAGGTGGCCATTAGAGCATACAGATATCCTCCTTGTCTTGGAGAAGGGGATTGTAGTGCCAGATCTGGCCAACTCGTCCGCTATACAGTTGCCTTCGATGTCCCGGTGGCCCGGGACCCAAATCAGACTAATAGCAAATTGCTGAGCCATCTCGTGGAGAGATTTGCGGCAGTCTGCCACGGTGGCCGAGTTCGAGGAAATCGCATTTAGTGATTTGATCGCAGCCTGGCTATCGCTATAAATGTTTAGCTGGGTTGCCGTAACGGCAACCGCTAGTAGGCAGTTCAAAGCCTCCCCGATTGCTATGACTTCCGCTTGAAAGACGCTGCAATGATCTGGGAGCCTGAAGGAATGACTTATGTTTAGCTGTTCAGAGTAGATTCCTCCTCCGACTCTGTCGTCCAGCTTCGATCCATCCGTGAAGATGTTTATGGCCCCATCTGTGCCTGGAAGTCCCTCGGGCCATTCGTCTCTGTGAGGGATGATTGTGTTGAAGGGAGTAACTATGTACTCTCTTGGAACTCTGGTAGTCCGTTTTGAGGGACGATATTTCTATTGTTTAATACGGCTGAGTGACCTAGGCACTGTGGCACCCATTGATTTGAGTCTCTTAAACGTATTGCTGCTGCCTCTGCCCGTTCCTTTCCTGCGAGGTCAAGGCTCTGGAGGCATAGGATGGCATTTAGCGTATCATTTGGGATGGTGCGAAGAGCTCCGCTGATGCATAGGGCGGCAGTTCGCTGAACTTTGCCCAGTTGTTTGGTGATCGCCCTTTTTGATAGGGCAGGCCACCACACCGTAACTCCGTAAAGTAGTATTGGTCTAACTATTGCTAGATATGTATATCCATTGGACTATACTTGGGTTTATACGCCATTTTAGCCC